>CAUYQV010133091.1:0-101531 GCA_963574575.1 Galagoides demidoff | reverse complement strand
TTTTTTGGTTGCAGCCATCATTGTTGTTTGGCGGGCCCGGACTGGGGATTCGAACCTGCCACCTTAGGTGTATGTGGCTGGCGCCTTAGCCGATTGAGCCACAGGCGCCGCCAAAAATCTGTTTTTTTAAAAATAAAATAGTACTTATGACCTTTTCCCTGGTGATAGACCCACATAGTTGTAGTGAATAAAAAGTTATAGCAGAAGACACAGCCTGTGGAGCGTTGATAGTCAGCCCTTTTGTTTCAAGGGGCAGACTAAACCATGCATTGGCAGTTAGGCGTAACTTGGAGTGGATGATTTTTTTGACTGGCCCTGACCAGACATCATCCACAGAAGGCTGCTTGGCATAAGCATTGGTTGGTCTGGGGTTTCCTATCAGATCTATCTTTCTGAATTCTTTGCCCAGTTCCCCTCCCATTTGCCTAGTCCCTGTGCCCTCTCAGGGCATTCCAGATATAGGCCAGCCCCCACCTGTCTGGGCACGGAACTGAGTATGTTTGGGGTTTAAGTCAGTTAATTGCTTTTGAAAGTTACCATGCAGTAGACAGAGAACTTGAATACAGGTGTCAGGGTGAGGCAGAGAAGTCGCTGTTGGTCACCTGTGGATGAGATTGCAGAGGTGATAGTTGCCTATCACAGAGAGGGGATGACTTCAGAGGGTTTTAGCTGTAAGGTCATCAAAGCAGACTCAAGGGGGTCACTCTGGAGAAGCGCGCTCAATGGCTGTTTTTATAGATTACTGTCCATTTTTGAAAGCTACAAAGGATCCAATCTTAAAGGGTGTCTGTTGGTGGTGGAAGGAGGGGCCTCTAGAGTGGAGAAATACTGCAAATTTGGTCATTTACTCCTAATTGAGAGTCATTATCTTCCTTCATATTTTCCTGTGCTATTCTTCTTATCCCAGGTAAGGATGGGAAGGGGAACATTAGACTGAATTGGTGAGACTCCGCTGAATTTCTTAAATCTCAGAAATTAGGGACATTCTTGAAGGAAGCAGAGTTGTGCTGCTTTCTGTCACACTCTATCTTAAATGAGGAATTGACTGCAGATAGTGATGACCGAATAGAACTCTGTTGGGGGGTATGTGGGAGCTATTTCATATTTGGAGAACCCTCAACTAGACATCAAGATTTTGGGCCTTCCTCTGTTCCTGCTTATCTGCGTGACTTCAGATAATTTGTCGGAGTTTTCTGGGTCTCGGCCTCCTTGTCTGTTGAGATGAAATCTCTTGAGTCTTAGAGCTCCTGCTCTGGTGAGAAAGGAAAGTGCTGGGACTCCCGCACACATTCTGTTCCTGAGCTTTTGCTAACTGATAACACCGATGTGCCGTCCCTGTGGGAAGGAACTGTGTTTTTCCTGTATATTGTTTGAAGGCACTGCAAGATTTCCAACAGACAATGGTATAGAATACCGTGTCCTATTCTGGAGCCACTGGCTACCTGTGGCTATTGAACCCTCAAAATGTGACTGGTTCAAATGGAGATGTATTTTCCAGCACAAAAAAATACACTAGATTTCAAAAACTTTAGTATGAAAAAAGAATTAAAATATCTCATTCATTTTTATGTAGGGTTCACACTGAAGTGACAATACTGTATGTGTATTGGATTAAATAAAATATGTTATTGAAAGTATTTTTACTGGTTTCTTTTTACATGAATGTGGCCATTACAAATTTTCAAATGACTCATGTAGATCCCGTCATGGCTTACATTGTGTTTCTATTGAACACTGTTAATTTGTGGAAGAAGTTCCTAGCTAAGCAGTTGGAAGAGATGTTTGGGTATCGTCCAGTTATTAAAGAGTTTATGATTTTGTCAGGCCTGGTGGCTCACGCTTGTAATGGCTCCCGGCATTCTGAGAGGCCAAGGTGGGTAGATTACCTGAGCTCAGGAGTTCAGGACCAGCCTGAGCAAGAGTGAGACCTGATCTGTACAAATAGTTGGGCACTATGGCAGGTGCCTGTATGTAGTCTAGCTACTTGGGAAGCTGAGGCAAGAGGATTGCTTGAGCCCAGGAGTTTGAAATTGCTGTGAGCTATGACACCACAGCACTCTACTCAGTGACAAAGTGAGACTCTGTCTCAAAAAAAAGAAAAGAATTATGATTCTGAGGGGATAGGGAGGAAGGATTAAGAGAAGGGAACCTCTGGAGTGGATGGAATGGGTGAAACTAGCCAGGAAAGGGCTCTAAGGGGCGAGGTGGCCTTGGGACTGTTTTGAAGTGGAAGAGTAGAAACCCTCTAGAGCAGTGGTTCTCAACCTTTCTAATGCTTCAGCCCTTTAATACAGTTCCTGTGGGTCATGAGAACCGCTGCTCTAGAGGGCCTAAAATGGACAGGCAGGCTTTGTGACAGACAAGGAATGGCCCTAGAAAACCTAGGGTTCTGGGAGAGGACCACAAAAGGAGTTTTTCCTCTAGGAGGGCACACGAGGCAGCCTGAGATAGAAGACAAACCTAGCAAACAGGATGTCACTGGGTCCCCTTGTCCTGGGATCAGGGTGACCCAGGCTCACTGCATTTTCCGGCCTCTGAGCCCCTAGGATGACTTGGCAAGTTTTTTTCCTACTGGGTGTCACCCGGGAGGCAACTCCTGTCCCCAAACAGCTGAAATAACTGCCTCTCTTGCAAAGGCTTTCCCATTGTTCTTTATCTGGTCTGTGGTTTGGGGAAGGGCCCTTCTGTCTGGAATTGTCCCTAGCCTTTATTTAGAGGACAAAAATCTAGGGAACTGTTTTTAATGTAACATGTTCCCAGCTGTAGTAATTGATGGCAGAAAATGTGCATATAGAGTGTATTTGGTAGCTAGAGGCAGGTAGAGAAGTTCACTACAGTTTCTGTGACTATGCTGTGCGTGTGTCAGAGATGTGCACTTTGCGTGGGCATGCCATGTTCAAGTTCTTGTTTCAGACTCCCACATGTGACCGATGGGTGCTATCAGCTTGCCTTGTGGCATGTTATCGACTGAAACCAGATGTCTTTTTTTTTTTTTTGCTGGGGCTGGGTTTGAACCCACCACCCCCCAGTATATGGGGCCCTAGTCCTCTGAGCATTGGGCGTGGCCCCAGACATCTTTTTGAGAAAGGCTGTTTTTGCCTGGGGCTTTAATACTGACATCCAAGGAGGGGGCCTTTCTTAGGTCATAATTTTAAAAATTGATGTGATGTGTGTTTGGGGAATGACTGTGCAAATGAGAAGGCAAAAGTGGTCCAAGACTTTGGTGCAAGTCAGGTAGGCTCGATTCAGCAAATAACAGAAGCCAACATTTAATGAACAGTTGCTTCGTGCCAAGCTGTGCTCTAAGTACCTTAAATACATTACCTCATTTAGACCGCACGACAGCCCTATGAGGTAGGTTATTATTTCCATTTCGCAGATGAATGAACTTGAGCACAGAGAGGTAAGCCGATGTCATAAGGTCAACAGCTGCTAAGTGGAGGGGTTGGAATTTGGATCTAGGTGGTACGTAATTGTTAACAATTATGTTTGGTAAATTACTGAGTCCCTGCTCTGCCCTGGTGATGGCTATGGAGCAGCGTATAGGTCATTAGCTCCAACCCTTGCTGCCAAGCTATACCCCGTTCTGTGCCTCAGTTTCCCCAGTTGTAAAACTAGCACCCAATCCCTGCCCACCTCATGAGATTTGGTTTTTAGGATTAGTTGCCTTGGTGCAGGAGAATGTAATGTTCATGTACCGGGGAAGGCTGGGGTGACTGGCGGCTGTGCATAGCTTTTGCAAATGACAGAGAAGATAGGGTGAAAATGGGAGGACAAGAGAGAGGAATGAGGGGATGTGGCTGTCCCAACCTGGCACAGTCTCAGGACGTGGTTGTGTTGGGTCCCTACCTGCTATCCTGATGGTCTGGTTCTTGTCAATGGCCTGGATTTTCATTGGAGTCACCCCCAGTATGTGTGGGTGTCGTATTAGCATGAAGCAAGAGGACAGTGATTTAACAGCCCTATTAAAGCATGAGCTTGTCAAAGCTTTCCTGGACTGCATGTAGTTTGGCCACTGTCTGGGGATGCCCTGTACCAGTCGCTGTCTGTTGGAAAGATTAAAGGCATAATGTTCAGTGATAGACTCTGAGTGGCTCAGCGCTGGGTCATTTCTGTATCTCAGAGGGTAACTTTTGGTATTGAAGGATTCCAACCTGAAACAGTTCATTGTTTTCCCCTAAACACAGGAGTAAAATCCTGACTCAACAAAGAGGGACCCTTGCATCCTTCGCTTATAGTGTCCTCAGTCTGTCATCCTTTCAAGGCCATAGGCAATGCAGGTCAGAATGACTGAAGATGAGTATGCAGTGATTTAGTATTTCATTCTTTTTCAAGTTTCAGTGGTTGGTAGGGTTATTAGCATTAAGGGAGCCCCTCGAGGAATACCAGGCCTGGTGCTAGGGCCTCTTTGTACAGTCAGTCCATCTGGTTTGACCCTCATGACGGCGTTGGGAAGTAGGCATCCATGCCCTAATCCTATAGCCAAAGGTGCTTAGGCTCACCAGGGTCATGTGATTGTCATGAAAGCTGCTCAGGAAACAATTCTTGTCCCAGTGCCTCCGACTCTGCTGCCCCACACCAGGGGATTGTTTAGGTAACGGGCTGCTTCCTGCTGATAAGACACCTACTCCTTCTTAGAGCTTTAAATGCTTTATACTGTTTAGGGAAAACTTTTCTTGTAAAAGGCCACATAGTAAATATTTTAGGCTTTGTAGACCACAGTGTCTCCCACAGCTACGCAACTCTGCTGTTGTAGAGCAGAAACAGCCATGGATAATAAACAGATGGGCCTGGCTGTGTTTCAATAAAACTTTATTTACAGAAACAGGCAGTGGGCCAGATTTGGCCTGCTGGCGGTAGTTTGCCAACTCCTGATTTAGAGTTTACTCTATATGGAAGTGGCTATTATTATTACTATTATTCTCTGAAACTTTATGAAGAGTGGCAAGTTGCCCATAAAAAAATGGAAAGGAACTCTCTTTTTGGAGAAAATTAAATTGTGATGCATTCTTGCTTAGGAGAAAACTCACAGAGGCTGGATATTATAGGAGCTCCTGGAGGGTTGCCCTGGGTGTACCCGACAATACTCGAGGGATACTGATAAAACCCCATGGACGTTGCGTGAATATGGCATTCTCATAATGGCATACTGATGATGTTTTGATGTCCATTTCACATCAGATAGCCCCTGGATTCTCACTTTATCTCACTTACTTTACATCGAAATATTCCCTGGTCACTATCTGGGGGTGGCTGCTGTTTGAGGGGAAGGCAGCTTTCGTTTCCTGTTCCTCAGCCTGAGATAAGGGAGTAGGGGAGCTTCCAGGATGTCTTTGGACTTCCTGTACTTCCTCCAGCCTTAGTGTGGGGACACTAAGCCCTTCCAGGGTAATGTATCTGTAGGAACATGGGCTCCTCCTACAAAGGCTGTTCTTGTCACCCTGCTAAGGAGCTGCACCAGCTGCTTTGTGGCCTTGAGGAGTTAGGGAGGAGGGCAGAGTGAGCTTCTGGTGAGATGCAATTCCTTCCTCATTGGTGCAGTGCTGGGGAGGAGATGGAATTTTCTTAAGCGACTCTTCATTGTATAGCCCACAAGCAACTCTTAGAACAGAAGGAAATGACAGTTAAAATTGAACTAAACAGTCCATTGCTGGTGTATTGTAATCCTTAGAAACAAACAAAAAATCTTAGACAATAGTAGCAACAAAGCCCTTTCATCTGGATCACTCATCTGCTTCCAAACATCAACTCAGAGTCTTTGAAGCATCTCCCAGAGCTCTTCGGTGTTCTTTTGTGCCAGTCCTTCTCTTTTTGTAAAAGGCTTTGAAATGCTGGGAGGGGATGAGTCTTGTCACTTCCTGATTTTGGATGTTAATAAAGAATCTAGTAGTCCATTCCCATTCTAAATAGGATTCTAGCCCTGAAAGAGGATAAATCTGCAAGCAAACTGTACCTTCCTACTCCTGAAACATGAGATTGGTTGGAATCATTTATTTTTAAGGTTGAGGTCTCTAAGTCAAGACCAAGCATTTGTGATGGGTTGGCTCACACACCCCATGGGAACCAGTAGGTGACTCCAGAAGCTCTTGTTTGTCCTCTGATTTCAGAAGAGTTTTGGATTAAAACGTACATAACTTTGTGCCTTGATCCTGTTGTCAAAGATATGTTTACATAGTTATATAGATATTTCAAAAACCTTGAATTGCTTAATTATTTTTATGGCTGACCAGCTTGTATCAATAAAGGGAAGTAAGAAATTATTTATCCCATAATTTGGAAATTAGCTAAAACATAATAATGAATATAGACGTAATAGTAATATTTCAACACTTACACACACAAACACACATTTTTGTGTATTAGGAAATGCTTTATTGAGGATAACGTTGTTTAAAAGGTATAAAGATTTAGTTAGAATGAATAATTCTGGACTACCCATATATAGTGTGGTGACTGGTTAATAATGTATACTTGAAAACTGGTTAAGAGGTTAGATCTTAAATGTTCTTACCACAAAAAAAAATGTAAGGCAAGGAACATGTTAATCAGCTTGACTTAATGATTGCGCATGTATACGTTCTATATCAGAATATAACACTGTACTGGAAACATGAGGTTGGGCAGTTAAGTTCGGTGAACTCATCTTAGAAAAAGCGCCATATACCTCACTGCTGAATGCCACACGGTTCACCTTGGAATGACTCCGGGGCTACACACCAACACCAGTGCCTTGTCCACCCTTAAAAGCACTTTTTCTAGGATGAGTTCATGAACTTAATTTTTACACCTCAAATGATGACAGCTCTGCTAGCCATAGCAGAAAAAGAGTTACAGAGTTGCCTTGATGGTGGACTAGGCTCTGGGTTGGTGTCCCAAGGGGAGTACTTCGAAGGTGACCACAGTGATACTTAGTGAGGCATGCAGCACTTTTTCTAGGATGAGTTTGCTAACTTCATTATTCAACCCTGTATATACAATTTTGTGTTTGTCAATTATGCCTTAATAAAGCTGGGAAGGAGGCGGTGCCTGTGGCTCAAAGGAGTAGGGTGCCAGCTCCATATGCTAGAGGTGGCAGGTTCAAACCCAGCCCCGGCCAAAAACTGAGAAAAAAAAAAAAAAAACCTGGGAAGGAAAAAAAAAAGGAACTTTGATATCTAGGAAAGCCCTCCCCTAAAATTCTATTTTATAAAAACCCCTAAATCTAGATGAATCCAAATATGAATCACATAACACATAAATAAGACATAAATAGTAGGAAAATGTAGGATAGAGTCCTTATATTTAAAGAAGGTCTGTATATTGGCAAAGGTATTAGCAATAAGTTATAGTGAAAAACAGGGGATACAATTTTTCTTGATGGTGTTAGGTGGAAGCTTTCTGATGATTCTGTTCTGTCTAGAACAGCAGTTCTCAGCCTGTGGGTTGCAACCCCTTTTTAACAAGGAAAATACATTGCCGAACCACTGGAGAAGGTGTAAAACTCCTGGGCATTTAATTTTTTAAAGCACTTGAGAAGTCTGTTATCAGATATGAATTATTGCATTCTCTTTCCTCAGTAATGGTTTAAGTTTTATGGGATCTCGCTGTTACATTTCCTATAGGTGGTCTAAATTATGAAACTATAGACTTGCTTTGACAAGTCAGCTTAAGTATAAGAGATGCCTTATCTGTTGATAATTTCAGGAATCTCAGGACTCAGTTGTCCTTTGTGACCCAGGAAAATATCTTTCTTTAGGGGATTTTTTTTTTTAATGATTTCCCAGTATCTGATCATTTATTTACAATGAAATGCTGATTAGATGGGAAGCTATATTCATTATTACATGTTCTCAGATGATGAATAGTTTACTATGTAATTGGCTAAAGATGATTGGCAGCAGCCATTGAGATGAGGGACTGAGGCTTGTGAGCACAGCCTTAACAACGTTCCACTGGGAAGGAGGGAGGAAAACACCAACGAAATTGATTCCTGGCTTCCCAGAGGAGCCTCAGCACGTTGAGGTTTCATCATGGCTGGGCCCAGGACTACCTTTAAAGAATGCATCAAATACAATTTCATTTAGTATATGTTAAGTGTCTTTTAAATACTTTTTTTTCCTAAATGGATGTATTTATAGTGGAAAGGAGAGAAATATAGAAAACTAGCATTCATTTTATTAACAATCCTGAAGATACTATATAGTCTCTTTGAAATAGGGTGAGAATGAGTGACCTTTTTATCTTGAAAGACGAAAGGTCATGGCTGTCACTTCTTAGGCTGAGGGCCAAGGAGGCTGGGCAAGGGTTTTGTGGGTTTGGGAACAGGGACAAATATTTTAATTGAGAGCTTAGAGTACTCAAAATAGTAAGATGCTGTGGTGATGTTTGCTTTCTGCATGCTCATGGTAAAGAGTTTAAATCAAAGATTGGGCTTAGAATCGAAAATCATGTGGAGCTTCAATTGAGAAAATGAGATTTGGAGAAAGTAGTTCAAAGGGAAAAATGAAAGAAGACCTTGGTACCCTGGTGTGTGCTGAGCTTGTGATACCCCAGTGGAAACACTGTCATAGCTGTTCTCAGATCAGTATCATTAGGGTTCTTGTTGGGAGAACAATTTCACTTTATCCTAAGAGTTTTGCTGTGATAGCAACTGTGAAGACAGTACTAGCCACCCTGCATGCATTGCCACCTTCTATTTTTTTCCTTACACTGAAAAATATATCTTTGGGTCACTAACCTGAGCGGGTCTTTGGGTCAGGGATGCCTTCTCTCCACGGGGGGCCCAAGACCTATGAATGCCAAGTTTATAGTAGGCCCCCAGTAAATGTTTATAGCTGAATGAGTCTGCGTGACACACCTAACTTCATCTAGTTTATCTAGCCAGATGGTTTCTTAGAAACATGACTGAAGGGCTGGACACAAATTCCATCGTGTTTTAAGCCCTCTTATTGGAGTTATTGGATCATAAATGGTTGGCTTGGGTTTCCCATCTCTCTTTGGAACTATCTGTTGGTTTCATCCTAATATTCTGCCCATAGTGTTCAGATGTCAGAGCTCTGCTCACAGACCCTGGGATGTTGTTTTCCAGCTTGACATTCGCTTGTTAAATTGAAAAGTCTGAAGAAACCCCCCGCTTGCTGCTCAAGGGACCTGAGGTGGAAAGAACTGGTAAATATTTAGACACTGGTACTGTTCAGCAAGATTGGAATCTTAAATGTAATTTCCTTGTTCCTTACACTTAGTGAAAAAGATTAATTATGTTTATATGATGCTAAAATTAAATCGTGGTGATATGAAAATCAGGCTGCTCAGAACTCAAATGTTGAACATACCAAGAATCTGTTCTCTGAAATCCGTTGTGCAGTGAGCCTGGTGTGAACAAATTTGCTAATTAGAACTTTCTTTCTTAGCAAGTGCTCCTTCTGCCATTGTCTGCTGTCTGGCTAGCATTGATCTCAGAGACCTTGGAGGACCAAGCCGCTTTCATCTGTAGCTGAGATCAAAGAAGACAGAGATAAGGTTGCCAAGGAAACCACACATGCTATAGAACCATGTGCTGTTCCTGCATTTAATTGTGGTTTGAGGTTTGGGAAGCTTTTCTTTTTGGGGGACACAAATAATAGTGTATGAAAATGAGCAGTGTCCCTGTGCCCAGGTCTTAAAGGCAATGACCGAAGGCTCAATGTGGTTTAAATGTGGGCCTGAGGGGATCCTCTTCTTGCCCTTCTTGCTGTGCTCGTTGTTAGCAGTCAGTCGAGTGCACTCAGAGAGGGGGCGTCTCTTTCTCATGCCTTCCCCCTCTCCATCACAAACACACATACCACAGACTTCTTAATACCTTTTATTTCTGATTCTAGCAAATTTTGAAAACGCAGAACAGCTGTTCTCTTATATTGTATAAAAATTACCTGTAATTTCACCATCTGTAAATACCAAACATAACATTTCACTGTGTTTCTCCTAAACCAGCGGTTCTCAATCTGTGGGTTGTGACCCCGTTCTAACAGTGAAAATTCATCCTGCATATCAGATATTTACATTACAATTCACAACAATAGCAAAATTAAAGTTATGAAGTAGCAACGAAAATAATTTTATGGTTGGGGGGGTCACCACAACATGAACTGTGTTAAAGGGTCAGGGCATCAGGAAGGTTGAGAACCACTGTCCTAAACACACGAGTTCTTTCAATACGTCCTGTTTGAGATATATTTATAACATGAAATTCCAGTTTGCAGTATTGATTTTAGTTTCTAAATGATCATTTGGGAATCATTTTTCCATGCCCACAGAAACATTCACTCAAGACCATACAACTGTTTGGCCATTTCCCCGCTTTCAGGCCCCTCTTTGTAGGGTTGCAGTGTTACCCATGATGCTGTGGCAAGCGTTCCGTGCGTCTTTTTGCAGGTCTTATTTCCCTCGGGTGGAGTCCTAAGATGGAATTGTGAGTTGCACAAGTATTTTTAAGACTTTTGCCGTAGGCTACTGAATGCTTCTTTGGCAGACTTTGGGCAGGTGGGGAGGGTGTCTCATTAACACTAGGTGTTACCAGTATTTTTGTTCTGCCAAAGATACTTAGGGTCTTTTCCCCTTAATTTTATATAGAATAATAATAGCAGCTACAGATTGAGGGATTATTGTATGCAGAATATGCTAAGTCTGTTATATATCTTTAGTTCTCTGTCTGAAGTAGGTCTTCCTGCCCCCATTTCACAGACGAGGAAACTGAGGCTTAGAGGACAGAGGCTATTGACTGTTTTAATGTTGTATTTAAGAATATAGAATTAAAATGAGGCTATCTTAAAAAAATCAAATTTTAATGACTGGGTCAGGTCAGTGTGTGTTACTAGCTGAGGAGATGCCTGTAGACCTAATAGTTTTAAAGCTTAGCTGGACTGCAGGTGGATCATTGGCAGGAAGATGGGAGGGGGTTGGTAAACTCATGATCTTTCTGTTGAAAATGGAGATGTTTTTCTTTCCAGAGCATAGCGTCCCCTCCCTAGGTTTGGGGTGTGTCTTCTTGGCACTTGGAGCTTTTGTAACCAGAAAATCTACAGAGTGAGTGAAAGCTTTATCTGCTGATTGATTCATTAAATAAAAAAAGCCTTCCATTTCTGCCTGCTTTCCATTCCTATCACATCCTCCAGTGAAAACATGCATTCGGCACCTGCCTCATTTCAGAGTTACAATCTCTTTCCAGTTAACTGTGCATTTTGTGAAACGCTCAGTACTTGAAAGCAACACCACATGGTTGTCATTTTGGAACCATGTTTCCCTTTTAACTTTCTGAGACTTGCCTTTTGTTGAAAACTAAAGGTAAATGATTTATCTTTTTGCTAGATGTAGCTGTCTATGAATTTCTCTGTGCTTTGAAAAACATCACACGCATCCTAATGTGTGCTCATTCTCAATAACTACAATTAGAGGGAAGCGGGAGGAAAGAATGATTTATCCATCAGTGCGCCAGGTTTTTTGTTTAACATCCAGGATTGGTAATTGTTACATCCTCTTGTGCTTATCTCGTCTTTTTTCTCCTACACTGGTCTTCTCTCCATGCTCATTAGGAAATTTAGCGCGTGGTAGGGAAGCTGTGACTCAGGATCCCTGATTCATGTTGGGGGGCCCATTTCTTGAAGGATGTTTACAGTTCTGTCACCGTTTGTTTGTCTTTCTGTCCCCCTGTCCATCCATCTCTAGAGCTTTCTACTTCGAACAATGTGGCAAGGCTCTGGGGGAGAGAAGTACAGTGATGAATAAGGCAGAAAGCTCACGTTTGTTGAGTAGTTTCTATGTTCCAAGGCTTCGGCTGGATTTCTTGTGGCAGTGGCATGAGGAACACTGCTTTAACCAGACACAAAGGAATTGAGGCTCCAAAGGTCCTGTTTGTTGTGCCTCAGTCCTGTGATCCTATCCTAACACTGCTTTGTATTCTAATGGCAATGCCTAGTGTTTGCCTCAAGGTGCTTAGAGGTGGATGTGGGTGGGGAGGTCTCTTAACTGGCCCCTGCAGGAGCTGCTGGCCAAAGTGACTGTCACTGTCCATCCCCCTGCTTCAGGCACCAGGGGGCTGTGACTGGCTTTCTCTCCTGTCCCCTGCTCGCCCAGGTGAAGTCTTTGCTTACCTGGTCAGTTGTCTTCCCCCCCGCCCCACCCCAAACTTGTTTTTGCCACTTGTACTTGCTTTTGTAATTATGTAATCAAATCAAATGTTACATAAACCAATGAAATTTTGGTGTGACAAGAGAAGTTGTTTTTCCAGAAACGAAGTTGTGTGTTTTGGAAAGACTTGAAAAAAAACCTTAAAAAAAAGAAAAATTCCTGTTGTTTTAGGTGTGGTTGAGTCACATCAGTATAAATAAAGAGGGGTGGGGATGGCGGCGGTTAAAATCTAGAAGGATTTTCCACTTTAGAAGTAGTGAAACTCCCCTTGAAAGAACCTGAAATGGACGTGGTTTTTGCTAGAAAGACCACAGGACTCCAATCAGCAGATCCAGGCTTTAAAGAAAAGGCCTTGGCTCTTCACCACGGGAGGGAGGCACGAATGTCTTATAGTAAATTGTTTAAGGTGTGTCTGTATAATTTTTGAGTCCTTTCCTGCTCTGACTTCTTAAGATAATCTGACAACCATCACATCAGAGAGGGTAGGTCTTCCATTGAACTGGAGTGACTGTGTGTTTCAGCCTCGCCTCAGTCGCTTGGTGAGAATGAAGATGGGAGTGTGAAAGAGCAGTGGGCAGAGAGGCAAGAAGGATGGGTTCCCTTCCCAGCGTGAGACCTGGGCAGAGCCAGCCACTCATTTTCCCTGTCTGTAAAATGGGATGGATTCACAGTTCCTGTCGGGTGAATCAGTGCCTGTCATCCGTGTCGAAGCACTTTCCTCCTACTAGTGTTCATTAAATGCCAGTTGAATGTTAGAGACTCATACTAGTCTGTCTACTTAGAATGTGTTTATTTTACTCACTATTATGATTATTAGTTCTGCGGCAAGAAATGTAGCAAAAATCTTGCTAGGTTTGAGGCTCCTCGGATTCCAGCTTGATGAATATTTAGGGGAGAGCCGTCAGTATGCCATGTAGAAAAGAAATCTAGTAAGCAAATTACCACTTTCAGAAAGATAGTCTATTTAATAGAATATGTTCTGTTCACATCTTTGTTGTGATAGTTTCACATCTTCACTAAAGCAGGTGTTCTAGGCCTTCTGTTTGCTGGCACACTTTTTAATCTGAGCGCATTACTATGGATGCATCTGAAAACTAGAAGTACTTTTTTGTTAAAATGTATAGTAACTACTTATAGGTTCAGCCTTTTGATGGATTCAAACTGCCTTCCCAGGTAATTAAAATTCTTTACCTACTGGAGACTTTCAGCATTTCTAAAATGATATTTTTCAGTTGTTTGCTTATAACTTTATAGTGATAATTACTAGTGATTAAGAAAAGCCACCTCTGTTACCCATTTTTTTGTGGCCCCAGGATCCTTGTCACTCTCTTGTGTCTTGGCAAAAAGTGGTGGGAAACATGTCTGTGATGAGTGTTAAACTTCCACGGCAGACTTAAATTATGTTGATCAAAAAAAGTAAAAAAAGAATATACTTATTGTGCTTTAAACGTCTTTCGAAAATGATATAATTAAAGAGCTTTAAAAATTTTGGTGGCACACCTAAGATCCTTTCAGAGCACACCAGTGTTGAAAATCACTGTTCTGAAGACTCTTGGGTTATTATATGGGAAGCATTTTGGAGGTATTTCGTCTTCATGCTTAACTGGTGGTAATTAGCTGTGTGACCCACCTCTATTCTCCAGGGTCAACAGAATACCTCCAAGAATGTGGAGACAGCAGGTGTCTGCATATCCCATCACAGAGCCTACCATTTCCTGACTGTACCAAAGGGCACGGATCTCCGCTGGGGAAGGAAATGTGGACTGGAATGTCTGTGTGTGATCCCTTTCCTGTGTCACATGGGACTCTTCTCATTCCAAGCTTATTTTTGGACAGTTTGGGCTTCCTTTGATGCTCTATGCAGCAGCATTGCTAAATTCTAAGGCGAGGCCAGTTTCAAGTGGTAGATTTGATCATAACACTGGGGTGTACTTTCTGAATTGTATCCTCTCCACCTGTGGGAGAGTAAGACCCTTAATAATTGAGCCACAGTGTCCCGGCTTTAAGCTTAATGTAATCATGAGATTTGAAATTTCCTTAGATCTCCATAAAGTGAAAGAATTACAATTAACATCTTTATTAGATTTATTGTCAAAGGCTACGTTCTCTGACTTAAAGGACAGCGCTGTCAGCAAGGTCAGAGTCTTAATCCCTTGAAAGATACAGGAGTTATGGAATTTTAGGAGGAGAAATAGACTCCAAAGGGGAAACTTCACAGGGAATTCTTCTGTATATTAAAATGTGGGAAATGCTACTGTACTCTCAACTGAAATTAATCTACCTCCCCTAAACTGCCAAACCTATTTAACCTCATGTATAAGTCTTGTATAAAAGAATATATTCTTACAGGGCAAATTCAACCTGATTCATTTTCATGCTCCCATAGAATTTTCACACTTGGATTTGGTAAAGGTTTGCATAAAATGAACAAATGAGTGATTGTATACATCCAGAATGTGACTATGGACAACAGCTGCTTAGCTCTTGGGGGCAGATCACCCCCTCACTGAGAGACCCGTCGGAAGCCGCTGCTTTAGGGGAAGAATCTGAGACCCAAATGTAGCACATAAATTCTATCCCTTCTAGGGTGTGAACAGAGGTGACCACCTGTTTCCTGCAGGCCTCAGCATGAAACAGCAGCTGGGCCAAGGTTCGCAAGTGACCTACCTCCTCCCTTCTGCTTTTTGCAAGTGTTTAGGCCTCATCTTCCTGTTGCCAGATACCAAGCCTGCCAGCAGCCCGCCCACATTGGAGGGCCCTGCTCCCTGTCCTGTGGGTGAAGGGCCTTGTCCGGGTGGCATTTCCACCCCTGTCCTACTCAGGTTCCTCACCTGCAGATCCCCCCTCTGGATTGGCCCCGGGTGCCGGTATTCTTCAGTGTCACATCCTAAACCTCCCCTGACTCTGTTTCTCTCTCCAGTTACCACCCGGTTTCCCTGCTCACTTTCACAGAACAGGATTGAATTAGTGAACAAGTTCACTTTGAAATCTGGCCGTCTTGATCTGAACCTTCTGTTTCAACATAGAGTTTTCTAGAGCAGGATGGCTCTAGAAGACATATAAGGTATAGGGCACACAGCAGAAGATTGAAAATCCATGGCTGTTTATGGTCACCACATGAATGTCCCTCTTAGTTCAGTTTTATACTTTTGAATTTTAAATGATGTAGGTGAGGCCTGAAAGAGGATAACAGGGATAGAGTCAGCTGCTTTTGGCTCCCTGCCCACAGCAAGTGCTGACCATTGATTCCTTTAAAGAGGGTCTAAGACCATTGTGCAAGGTCATGATGGAGGCTAAGAGCTCCTCGTGCCAGTATGTCAAGGACGCCCTCTCTGATGGTGATGGGCACTCAGGTGCTTTCTGGCTGTGGTAAAGTAAGACTTTAAGGCTCCTGATCTGCTGAGGCTCTGAGTGGACAGCTGGGTGCATTTCCTGAGCAGAAACACAGGGCCTCAGTGATCATAGCTAAACGGACTGAGCAGCTCTCGGGCAATTCAAGCTTCATTTGTCCCAGCTGTCAGAACGATCATGTCATGTGTTCTGGCCTTTGGAAAACTTTCTGGAGGTAACCTCTCCTAGTTAATAGCCTTTGTTACATTTTCCTGCTAGTTAGATTCTCAAACGTTTTTAGAAAAGAATGATAAAGAGTTCTGGCTGTAGCTCAGCTGAAGTTCCACCGTAAGGACGTGTATCCAAGACTGAGGGCTGTGCCCTGTGCACTTTGTGCTCCAGCCGGAGGAGGATGTTAAACGGATGCTCTGGTTTGGGTGTGTTTGTGTCTTTCAGTGTTGGAGCTGAGTGTTCAAGACCTTCCTCTAGAGACTCATTCAGATGCTTGGTTTGTGGAACAGGGCATTTTATTTTTCCTAGGTGAGAATATTGAGACAGGTAACCTTTTTCATTATTTTGTTTAGCAACCAGAAGGAAGGCATGGTAGCAGCCCAGTAAAATTAGAAATCAGGGAGCCATAAAGTAAGTAGATTTTATCTAGAAATAGGGTGATTGCATCATGCAGCAGCAGTGATTGAGCACATTGTCTACTAGATCTTGCAGACCTGGGAAGGGTAGGAAGATGGTTAAGCCACTCTCCTTAGCCTCAAGCAACTTGGGACGTAACCTGAAAGCTGCTAATTAGAACAGAAACCACGATGAGAACTTTATGTATTCTTGATGGGGGGCATGGGAGATTTTGTAGGAATTGGGCATTTGTCTGGGATGTACCAAGCCATTCTAAATTTCTCCTTTATGTATAAAATCACAGGTGAACTGTGTAGGAAAGAGGCCCTAAGTCTTCTCAGATGACCATATCCACGTTTCTGTGACTAAATGTTGAACCTGTCTGAAAGGTAGACAGTGACCAGAGCCTTACATGTTCCTCTCCTTAACACAGGAGTCCTCAAACTTTTTAAACAGGGGGCCAGTTCACTGTCCCTCAGACTGTTGGAGGGCTGGACCATGGGCCCCAGGACGAGTCAGCTGCTAAGCAGGACAGGCAGCGGTGGCAAAAACACCTGGCGGGCCGGATAAATGTCCTCGGCGGGCCACAGTTTGAGGACGCCTGCCTTAACAGTCTGTTTTCCAGGGTGAACTCGAGTTACCTCTGACTCCTGTTCTCTGTATTTATCTCTTCCTTCTTTTTCTCTGCAATGCTATTCCTTAGTCTTCTTTTAACCTTTTTAACCCTGTCAAGAGGCTGACTTATAGGAAGAAAGAGAAAGGAGGTGATGTTTGGAGAGTGAATAGATGGGAGTTTCAGCACCTTTCACGTTTCACGTCTCAAGCCAGGTATTCAACATTAACCTTGCAAAAACCTGGGGAGAACAGAGTTATCCCTTTGTGTAGGTGAGGAGAGGCAGAGGACGGTTCATTCATTGTATGAAATAAGACGTTCGTTAAGACTGGGTTGTTCTTTGTTTCAAATCTTTGCTATCTTTCTAAGTTACAGCCTAGAATAGCCCTTCTCAGACTTATCCCGTCGAGGGCAGATTCTGATTCAGCATGTCCAGCATGGACAGGGGCCAGGGAGGCTGCATTTCTGTCATACTCCCAGGTGATACGGGTGCTGCTAACCCACGCACCATAGTCTGGACCATACATATGGTAGGGTTTTGTTTTTTTTTTTAAAGTAGCAACAGGAGGGGAAAAAATGATTTAGATCAAGGAAATGTGAAGGTTTTGAAAGTTTCCTGCTATAATCAACTGATTACAAAAACCAGTATCTTTTATTTCCCCCACTTAACTCCTCAGGGAGGGGTGTATCCTTGGTGACAGATCAAGATCTAATCATTTTTATAAACATTTACACAATGTGATTTGAAAGGGAAGATTTGTTCTTCCTCTATCTCTCATTTTAAATAGCGACTGGTCTCTGTGTTGTCCTTACTGGTCTCAGGATCCTTCTCTAGAGGAGGTTGTTGCTGTTTGTCATTTTGATGAGTTTCTACTCCCAGGCATAAGTCTGGATCTGGATCACAGCTGGAAGTACAAGAGAAGTCATGGTATTAGTTGCCTTTGGAAGCTAAGTCCACCTACCCCTCTTAGTGTGCTGTTGCTTGGAGCTTTAGGGGAACTTCTCAACCCACTTTCAGAAATTTAGGCAATACTGAATTAGAATCAACAAACCTTATCTTCAAAACTATTGTGGTAGATTTCTACCCACTGAGAGTGGACCTGCCTAATTGTTTCTTTTAGAAACAGGAGGCCAACCCCTAAGGTCCCAGGTGAGTAACAAGGCCATTCTGTGTATTTATAATCTGAAGGAGGGGTTGGGAAGCATAAGGACTCCTTTCCCGAGTTACTGAGAAACCTGATTCTGAATGCTGTTCTTAAGTACAAGTTCCCAAAATGTTTTGGTCAACAGGAGGATTATTGGGGCATTGCTGCCTAAGATGACAATAGCTGTTTGGTTGGAGAAATCTCTAGTTTGTGGCCAAATCTGTTTTTTCATTGACCTTTGTGGCTGTGGATGTGTTAATAACAGGCAGGATTGAGATACTTGCTCCTTACCTTTTCTCCCTGTTCTCTTTGCTTTCCTGTTAAAAATCAAACCAGATGACAAGTACCACCAGCAAACCCCAGATCTGGATCTGTTACTCCAGTGACTATGACAGGAGATCAGAGAGGGTGGAGATCTGAGGCGGTACAGGAGCCTCAGCTTTGCTGCTCCTGCTTTTGGAGGCCTGTGGGTTTACCCCGTGAGCACTAGAGAGCACCCTGAGGACACGGTTGGATCAGATCCACTGTGGGAGGTTGGCTGAGCAGTGGTACCAAAAGTGAGAGACACAGGTGGCAGACCCAGGGCTTTCATAGTACCAAAAGCCTGCATGTTGGCTCTGGGAGGTGTGGACTCAAAGATATTCCAGTCACAGAAATGTCCAGACTTGGGACAGAGAGGAGTTGACTAGGATTTAAAACCAGGTGCATGGTGGGACCACCAACCAAGCTGAGGAGGAGCACAGAGGAAAGCAGAGTTGGGAGGGGGACAGCCTGCTGGCTGGGTCAGGGGCTGACTGTGGGGACCCCAGCCTGTAGCACCTGCCTTCACTTGGTCTGTGGATGGGCTCTTCAGAGTCCAGAAGTGCTTACCTGTTGTGAAATCAGATTGCTTTGTTTGCTGGCTCTGGAGGTAAAGAACATTCGTGTCATTAGGGATATTCTTGGGCCAAGGTGAACAAGTGACCTTTGATCTGTGCTGTCCTCAGAGGCACCCAGCTGTGGCAGCTTGCCTGGAATCCAAGTCCAGAGAGCTGGGCTGTCCCTGTTCCTGGGCTTCCCATAGCAGCTTATTCTGTGCCTTGGACCCCAGTGCTGTGTATGTATGTGTGTGTTTCAGGCTTGGGGTGGTGGCTGATGAAATGTTTAAGTGCCACCATTAGTCACTGTTTTCGTTTCTTATATAAGAGAACCCCCTGGCCCTGAGTGTGCTTGGTAGTGTTATCTCAGTGATGATGCTGTGTTAAATGTGTATTTAAGAACACGCAGGCAGGAGGCACAGCATTGCAACACACCAAGCAGATTCTGGAACACTGTGGCCAAACCAGGGTTTCCAGAATGATGAAAGTAGTGAGAGGTGGATCTGGGAACTTGGGTTCTGAGCTTTAGATGTTGATAGCAGAGCCAACTGGTAATTCTGTGTGAAGGTGTGGGGGGAGGGGCTGAGTGCTTTATTTGCATTATTTTGTACATTTCTTAGAACCACCTTGTAAGTAGGTACTGCTTTAGATGAGACAGTCCTGCGGGTCGGAGCTACAGAGCTTGCTTCAGGCCACATGGAGTAAGCAGTGTGGCTGGTGCTAGAACCCAGAATTTTCTACTCTGAAGTCCATGCTTCTCAATTCCAAGTGTCCACAGATGGCTTGGGGGTCTTGTTAAAAATGGTGACACGGAAGGGCTGGCGGGCGGCTGCCAGGGCTTGCTGCTGGTAAGGCTCTTCCACTGAGTCTCACGTGTCTGTCTGGCACACGGCTGCTTTCTGTGCCCCTCATTTCCCATATTTCTAAACCAAGATCACTTACCGTCCGTCCTTTCCTTCCTTAGGATGGCAGTGAAAACTGAGATAACAAATGTGACATCTCTTGTCAGTCAAAACAACAAAAAAAATGGCCTCTTGTGTCCTCTTCTTCCCTGTGGCTTCTCCTCCCCATCTGTCAGTTCCTTCTCTCTGCTCCTGTTCAGCCTACATCCCCCCACATCCCCTCTGTCCCCAGGTGGCTGACAGTCACCTGTGTAGCCCGGGCCCACTTGTCTGTTGGTGGTTCTGATGACAGATGGCTTGCCACAGTGAGTGCCAGCTCCCCATTTAACGCTGTGGCATTGGTGGGCTTGGACTGGGGGCCTGTGGGATCCACGGCCCCTCTGGGCTCAGGGAGGAAGCAGGTCCCTTCTGAAAGCGACCTTTTCCAGAGTAGGTGGAGGAAGGCGTCCTCTCCTGATTGTGCTTATTAAATGCCTTTGATCTAGCAGTTTTAAGTACTTTCAAAAGAAGAATTATATTCCATGGAGCAGATGAAGTATTTCAAGAAAGACCCAGACAGGACCAAGCAAGCAGGGGCCGATGCAGTTAGCATGGCCTCCCCACATCTGTCCTCAGCGACTCAGTTGTTTGAAGAGTGAATCAGCCGCCACTGTGCCATAGGCTTTATTTAAGAAGCCATAAGATGTGTAATGTGTTTTTAAAAGATCACAATTAAAATGATGAAGATTAGTTATGCAGATGATTCACTCTGGGAAGGCCCCTTGTCCTTCCAGGGTGCAGGTGGAGGCCTTGCTGTCTGGTGTCTGAGAGGAAGGACCCTCTCTTCAGGCAGGCTGAGGCCACGGCTGTGCCCCTCTGTGTGTTAGGATGGAGACAGTGCCTGTCCTCCAGCAGGACAGGAGGCCACTTCTGTCTGTCCAAGGCACTTGTGTATGGGGGCTTCTGCTCTGGGTCTGCCTTAGGGAGGGACTTATACAAAATCCAGTTACAGTGCAGTTCAGGGGTCAGGTCTTGGGCTTTAGAGTCAGGTAGCTTTAGAGCTAAGTGACCAGTTCTGGAATTTCTTAGTTGTGTAACTTTAAGTGACTTTATCTCTTTGAGCCTCGATTTCTTCATCTATAAGATGGGGCTGATAGTAGAATTCATGCACAGAGTTGTTGAAAAATGAAAATGAATGGAGCACAGGGAGCTTAGACTGAGGGCTGGTGTGTGTGTGCTCAGCACATCTGAGCTACTATGGCTAGCTTTTTCTCCCTTGCCCCAAGGACACTCTTGGTAAATAAAACTAACACATAGACAGCTTAGCATTCTGTAAAATGTGTGCCTGTTCCTTTCAGCATATGCTGTGGTAGAATGGGATAAGTATAGGCTTTTGAGCTGGGCACCACCTGGGTTTAAGTTCCTTGGTCTGCCCACCTACGGCAGATTTCTTTTAGCCTCAGTCTCTCCATCTTTAAGATGGGGAGTACTGAAAATTGACTCAAAGGATTGATGTGGGGATTAAGTGCAGTGGTAGAAAGTGCTTTGTGCAGTTTCTTGCTCCTTGTACATACTCAATCCGTGGAAGTTATTAACTTGGCTGATAAAATGCCCGTAGCTTTGATGTTAGGTAAACTGCTGCCCTTGATGGGGAAGCTCCCCGTTGGGAACATTCTGGTGTCCCCAGAGCCTCATCGTAGAGGACGGAGGTCTAGAAGCTGAGCAAGCCTCGCCTCTCCGTGTCCTGTTGTGGTCATCTTTCTGCAGACCCCAGGAGGATTGTGGGGGATAGATGTAGGGCCTCTAAGATTCCCCAGGGAGTGAGGGAGAGCAGGAGATAGGGCCTTTCTGCTAATAAGGGTCATCAATGCCAGTCCCGGCTGGGCGGGATGGTTGCTGCCAGTTTGTGTTGTTGGACGTAGCATCCTGTGGTAGTGGTTTGATTGGAAGAGGCAGTTGGTGCTGCGTCCTGGGGAGTGTGAGCTGGGAATGGGAAAACCTGGTGGCTGATGTCTTGGAGCTGAGACCCGCAGCCTGGGGTCGGACATACCCTTCACAGAAGCTTTTGGCTTCTGTTCCTTTGAGTGACCTGCTCTGTACTTTGTGGAGTG
Source organism: Galagoides demidoff (assembly GCA_963574575.1). Classification (NCBI taxonomy): domain Eukaryota; kingdom Metazoa; phylum Chordata; class Mammalia; order Primates; family Galagidae; genus Galagoides; species Galagoides demidoff. The sequence goes on along the minus strand of CAUYQV010133091.1, from coordinate 79,826 downwards.
GCTGTTTTTTTTATCTCTGGGAGAGTTCTTTCAGGAAACGGTGATGCCAGCATCACCTTTCCTCCTAAAGTGACGCTCACGATGCTCCAGTGTTTCTTTCCTGGGCTCTCCATGGCCTGCAGAAGCTCAGACACCTGGGGCTGGCCCCTGAGCCTTTGACCCGCCTGGGTGTCCTCTTTTTGCATCACCCCCATTGGATGGTCCTTGGGGGACCCTCGCCCATCACAGGGCTGCTTAGTCTCTGATCCTATCCTACCCTCGGGGCCCCTTCCTCTGCTTCCCTAGTCTGATGGTATCTCTGCCTCCTTGGCTATGGCACCATGTTATGGAGAAAGAGCTGAGAGTAAGGGATTAGGGATCTGACCGTCGGGGTTTGAATCCTGGCCCCAATACCTTCTCCTTTTGTGAGCTTGGATCAGTGACTTAACCTCGCTGCTTCTCAATCTCCTCCTTTATACAGTAGAGATGCCTGCCCTGCAGGGCTGTAAACAAGGTGAAATGTCGATTCCTAATGTATGCAGGGGTGCTCAGTAAGTGTTAGCTAATGTAATGATTACACCCCCATTTCCCATTGATAGCCAACCTCATCCTTCGAGTGCCAACTAATTGAACCAGTTTTAAATGGTGTAAGATGATTCTGGGTCTTCAGACAGCTCAGTGGGCCATAGAGACACCAGTGGCAGCGGCCAGAGGTGTGGGTTGCTGGGAGGATAGCACAGCCTCAGTTTCTCTTCTCAGTCCTTGGTGGCAGCCTCCTGAGCCCCTGGGAGGTTTTCTTAGTGCAGACTTTGAAGAGGACCCCACAGCTGCTGCCTGGTAAATGGGAGTGTGTGAAAGACTCAAGGAATGAAGAGATGTCGCGTGACAGGCTCGTTTCCAGCCCTGTGTGCCAGCCGGGCAGGGCTGGAGTGACTGCTGACTCATCAGCTGTGGTGACGGGAGCTTCGGTGTGCATCAGACTACGTGCCAGTCGCCATGGAGATATAATCCTTGCTGCCTTTCTCTCCTGTCTGCTGTTAGCAGAGGCTGGGGTGATGCCCAGAAGAAGAAACCTATGACTAGGAGTCCTAGAAAAAACTTGCAGGGCCCTTCTGATCTGTGCTTGATCATTTCTAATCAGCTCATTACCATGACCAGGGACATGTCATTATGGCTTTCCAAGGGCAGGTTGAATGCCTCTCAATAAACTGGTCAAAGGGAGCCTCACTAGATCCCCAGTCCACCCTCTTGTCTCTAGATCTGTGGCTGACATTATTTTCTTAATGCTTCTCAAAAGTCCTTTTGGCTGGGGCTACCTTGACCATAGGATCGTTTTCTAGCCCAAGCATCCTGGCAAGAAAACTACCGGTGGGCTGGATCAGACCAGCGCTGTGTGTGTAGAGTGTTCTCAAGAGAAGAATAGCAACAACCTGAGACTGGCTGAGTGAAGTGAGAAACGCCAGCCCTGGAAGAAACCTGCCGCTTCCTGTCCCACAGACCTTGCCTTTGTCTTGTCCCTTCCTCCATTCTCATTATCACCATCCTTTTAACCAGGGTAAAAGACCTGGCTGGCCCTGGAGTCCTGTCTGGGTTCAGACTGCAGCCCTCATCAGCCCCTACAGTTTCCCACTGCATATAGTAGGTACTTGTGTTCCAGGCAAACTCACGGACTCCAGGAAATTGACCCTGCAGCCAACGGGGAGGCAAGGCAGGGAAGCAGTGGGGACATTGCATAAATATAACCCTAAGGTCTGGATTTCTTGGATGAAAACAGTGTTGTGTGTGAGGGTTTGCTCGTACAAATGCATGTGTAGCCTTCCTGTTTTGCAGCAGTGCCTGGAGTCTGTTCATTAAGAAGTAAAAGGAGCTTGATGCATTTAAAGGAGGCAGTGTAGCCACCCTTGCAGCTGGAACATTTAAGCCCCTTTCACGAGAGTTGTCAAAGCTGAAGTTTGTGTGTGCGGGTGCCTTAACTGGCCTCCTCTCTCAGAGCCAGGACTGGGCTGCTTCTGGGGGCAGAGTTGCCCCGCCAGCTGACGGCCGACACCAGCTGAGCTTCCCTGTGAAAGCCGCCTGTGTTGGAGAACTGAAGGTCTGTTTCCGAAAGCGCTGGTCTGTCTTAAACCTCGGCTTTTGTGATCCTTAAATTCTCAGCCATGCACTCACTTCTCTGGACTATAATTCTGCCTTTTAAGAATGATTCTGAATTTTTCTGATAGGTTCAATGCATAGATTTAGAAGGAATTCTTCTACGTGCCAAGAAACCCTTGCTACTATGGAGGGCTTTACATTTTAATAGTGTCATTAATTTCACATGCTCCTTACAAGGAGCTCACAGAGCAGGCGCAGAGTTCCACTTTACAGATGAGTAGACCAATGCTCAGAGAGATCAGGTGTCCTTGCCAGGGTCACATCATGAGAGAGGCAGAGTGAGGACATGAGCCTGACACTGACAGATGAGGATGACAACCATTCACACAATGCCTTCTTATTTCTGGCTCCCTGGCCTAGAACCCTCCCCAGAAAACCATTTCTCTGAAAAAGGAAGATTTGCATTTTTGGATCTGAAATCCACACACCCCGGCCCTGACAGATTTGTGGCACGTGCTATGTTATAGCTGCCGAAGTCTGTAGCCGGGGAAATGTGGGCATGTCGTCTAGAGCATTTATCTATGAAACAAGGACAATGAATGTCAGGACATTGCCAGGCATTTGCCAGACATCTGCCATGTTAATGTGGAGGGTAGCAAGCAGCTTTGTGTGTAGGCCTCATTCATCCCAGTGCCCACACTTCCCTGCTCTGGGCAAATCCACCTCTTTGAGTCGGCTTCAGCCTATTTCCAACCGTCTGCTGGTTGGTCTCCATTCATCTGGACAGACATTTATTTCAGTGCATCAACATGGCTGGCATGATGCAGGGATTATCTGGCCATTCCTGTGGCACCTGAGACTCAGCCAAGCCAAACTGCCTTCTCCTGATTTCCATATCTGTTAGTGGCTCCAGGTGGAGGTTAGCCGGGCTGACAGTGTCATCATTTCCGTATCTGTTAGTGGCTCCAGGTGGAGGTTAGCTGGGCTGGCAGCATCACACTTCCCTCGGATCCTGTGTCCTGCCTCCTTCATCACTCCCCAGCTGTCAAGCTGAGTGGGTACTGCCCCCTGCAGTTCCCTTCTACCCTCTCTTCCCTTCCGTTTTCTCTGTCACAGCACTATCTGAGTCTAGACCATGTTTGGTCATCAGCTCTCTGAACCTCTGAGCTAGGCCTCCCACCGTCTCTCCTTTTCCAGCCTGGGCTGAGGATCTTCTGAGAATGTCCCTGCCCTGCTTGCAAAGAGGGTGTGCACCTGCTATCTGCACATCGTGCCATTTGGCTTAGAGGTCTTTGATAGAGCAAAATAACTGGTGTGTGTCTGCTCCTTCCTCTCCCACACAGGGTCCACTCATTGAGGGCAGGGGCTGTCCTCTTTTTCCTTGGACCTGTCCAGGTCTTTGCACAGTTCCAAGCCTTCTTGAATATGTGCCTGAGTAAAATGATGTGTAATACTGTAATGCCTTTGTGTGAGTTCAGATGGCAACAAATGCAGCTGATGCCAAATGATTGGTTCTTTCACAGGAAACAATGGTTGATAGCTTGGGTGAGCTGACAAAGGGTAGGAGGCAATTTCCTTATCTTCCCAAGAAAGGGCAGGTGGCACTGAATTTTAGAAAGTGCTTCAGTATTTCAGGTGCTTTTTTTCCCTTAAGCCAAATGCTTCAGCTGGGCAGTTAATTTTGTAAGTTTTATTCTTTTGGGCCAATTTACGAAGTCCATAGATATTTGTTGTGCAGATAAGTCATTTGGGGGCAGGATTGGCACCCAACTGTCTTGAGTGCTAGATTTATTCACGTTTGCTGAAGAGGACGCGTGGCACTCGCCAGTTGAGCCTGACCAACTTTCCCAATAATTTTAGCCTTTCCAAGTTGCTGCTCACAAAGGTGATTGATGAAATACCTTAATGGAAAAGGGGGAAATAGGACAAGTCTAAGACACACAGATGAGCACAAATACGTGCATTTTAGTTGCCTGTGGTTTTTGTCAGAAGGATAAACCTTTGTGTGAGTTTGGATGGCAACAAATCCAGTTGATGTCAAATGTTTTCTGTGGGATAATGGAGTTCTGAAACAGCCAGATAAGGAGGGTGGGGCATCTTCTCTTATTGGAGTCCTTCAGATGAAACAATCCTTTGGATTAGATAGCTCTCCAGGGCTTGTTTAATCCTTGTGACTTGCCCTCCAGAAAGGACTGAGGCACGTAGATGGAATTGTTGACTTTTACACAGGGTCAGGGCCATCTGTACTCTGACCTTTGTGTTAGATACCCTCCTCTTATTTTCCTGTGACTTGGGTCAGGGTTGTCCTTTTTTTTTTTTAATTGTATACATTTACTTGCTCATTCCACAGTCCCACTTTGTATTAGCTCATCTGCTGTCTTCATATTAGCATTGAGTACGTTGGATTCTTGCTTCTCCATTCTTACAATGCTTTACCATGAAGAATATGTTCCAGCTCCATCCAGGTTAATACAAAAGATGTAAAGTCTCCATCTTTTTTAGTGGCTGAATAGTATTCCATGGTATACATATACCACAGTTTGTTAATCCATTCCTGGGTTGGTGGGCATTTAGGCTGTTGCCACATTTTGGTGATTGTAAATTGAGCTTCGAGGGAGAGGGGAGGAGGGAGGGGATGGGGGATCATGGTGTATGGCATACTTCTTGGGGCGGGACACAATTATAAGAGGGACCATATCTAACAAATGCAATCAGTGTAACCTAATTCTTTGTACCCTCAATGAATCCCAAACAATAAAAAATAAATTAAAAAAAATAAATTGTGTATGTTTAAAATACAACATAAAATTTTGATATCCATAGTGGAATGGTTACTGTAGTTAAGCAAATTAATAAATCCATCATCTCACAGTTACTTTTTTTCCTTTTTCTTTTGGAATAACAAAAGGTCCTGAAATCTATTCTCTTAGCAAAAATCCTGAATATAGTTTTATTAAGCATAAGTCCTCACAGCATAAGCCCTGTAAACTAGGTCATTCTACAGAGGTGCAACTTTCCACCCTTTGACCTCCATCGCTCATTTCCTCTTCCACCCCACTCCCCATTATTTTCTATGTCTTAGACTTAAAAAAAAAAAATCCAGGCTCGGTACCTGTAGCTCAGTGGCTAGGGCTCCAGCCACATATACCAGAGCTGTCAGCTTCAAACCCAGCCTGGGCCTGCCAAACAACAATGACGACAACAACAACAAAATAGTCAGGTGTTGCAGTGGTCGCCTGTAGTCCCAGCTACTTGGGAGGCTGAGGCAAGAGAATCACTTAAGCCCAAAAGTTTGAGGTTGCTGTGAGCTATGACGCCATGGCACTCTACTGAGGGGACATAGTGAAACTCTGTCTCAAGAAATTTAAAAAAAACTTACACATGTAAGTAAGATCATACAGTATTTGGCTTTCTGTGTTTATCTCACTTGGCATAATGCCCTCCAGGTTCATCCATGTGTATGGTAAATGGCAGGATCTCTTTCTTTTTAAGGCCGAATAATATTCTGTTTTTTGTATATGTATGTATACACACATACATGCACATATACACGTACACGTCACACAAACCATGTTGTCTACGTCAGGGAGGGTCTTCTTAATAGACTGAGTGAAGCAGCTCATGGTAGCAGGTTACCTGAGCAAAGCCAAGCCAGCCCCACACCTGAAACATGCAGTTCAAATGCCCAGAATTCACTTTCTGGTTGAATCTTTCTGACTCCCCTAGGAAAAGAAGAGTTTCTCTGGGAAGAGTGATAGGATTCGTCTGTGAGAGGTCTAGGTCTGTGCTTCTGTGTGACTGAGGGACAGTGCTGCCATGATGAGATAGTAGTTCCCCCTGGCCTGGCCTGGTTTCCTGTCCCTGTTGAGGGAAGCCTGCCTTCTCTCAGTGACGCCCTCTCTGGGATAGGGTTGGGGGCTGGCTCCTTCTTCCCTCCCCAGCCCATGGCCGGGGCTAACAAGGCCATCATTAACAGTGCCTCAAATAAAACCGAAGCCTATTAAATATTTAAGTGAATTATTTCACTGTGGGGATATTGTGACTCATGTTGAAAACTAATCACCTGCCTTTTTATCTGGCCCTTAAAAAATAGATCCCTGGTTAAACATTTAAAGGTCAGAGTCATGGCGATTGCGGTGGTGTCATTGTGTTCCTTCCTTCGTGGGTTTGGGTGGAGCGATGGGAGGGAAAGGACACCTGGGAAGGAGGATAAGTTGTAGGAGTTGCCTTTATCAATGAAGGGACTCAGGGGATCAGGACAGCTATAGTTTTTGTTTCTTTCCCTGGCCTTCCCTGGGCTTGATTCTGCAGAGGGATGCTGGGAAGGGACCGGAATGTGGGTGAGGATGGCCTCTGAACCAGACGATCCTGTTCAGTAGGAGAAATTGTACTCCCCGTCCAGTCATTCAGCATACTGTTTCCTTTGCTCTGTTGGAAGTTGGCGGGGCATCGATATTCTGTTGTTCTGCCTTTTAACTTAATTTTTCATGCAAGAAGAAGAAAGGTGTTTTAGAATTCTCATGGCTTTTCCCCCTCCTCTCTGTAATTTCTGGGTTAACAAGGCAGAGGTTCTTGCCACTATAACATCTATCCTTAGTCTCTGGTCAGGTCCAAGCTTTATTATGTTAATAATACAATCAATTGACTTAATTAGCTTTTTAGGTGACTCCAGCTGTGTTCCTCTGGGTCTGCTGTGGACAGACACCTCAGGAGGCAGGAGTGAGGCCCTTGAAAGTGCAGACACATGGCTGACACAGGGTTTATGTTGACAGCAGACCAACTGGGGAATATGTTGAGCGTCCACTACATGCCATGACCTTGCTGGGCACCCTTGGGAGTAACAGAGTCAGTCTAGTGCTGTCTACAGATGCCTTAGATTTTCTAGAGAGAGGAGTAAAAGCTAATCCTTTTAGAATAGTGCTGTTTCATTTTCCGCAGAATGCCCAACTTCGGGTGTGAAGCCCTTCCTGCTAAGTTTCTTTGCGTCTGTTGAAGATAGTGAACAGGAGGAAACTGAAGCAGTGGACGGAGAAGAGCTTCTGCTGTCATTTGTGTGCTGTTATCCTGGGCTGGAAAACAGGCCCTTGGGAGAGGCGTCTGCCAGGACGACCGCGTATCCGCACAGAACAGCCACGTGTTTCCCACATCAGGCAGATGTTGGGCCACATGACTGAGCAGCCCTTCCAAGAGCCTAAATTCCATGATATAATATCCATGCAGCTAGAGAGTTCAAAAAAACCTTTCTCAGAAGTCTGAAAAATAATCCACGTCTATTTTGTGTGAGTTTGTGTTCCCATTGGTTTTAATGATGGCTCCTGATCCCTGTATTTCCCAGTGATGTGTTCCTTCCCTTTCTTTTCCTTTTTAAGAGAATTGGGTCAGTGTCACCCAGGCTGGAGTATCACAGCTCACTAGAGCCTAAGACTCCTGGGCTCTTCCCACCGCAGCCTCCCGCGTGGCTGGGATTACAGGCTTGTGCCACCATGCCCAGATAATATTTTTGATTGAGACAGGGTCTCGCGATATTGCCTAGGTTGGTTTCAAACTGCCGGACTCAAGCAGTCCTCCTGCTTCAGTCTCCCAAGTTGCTGGAGATAAAAGCATGAGCCCCCCTTCCCTGTTAACATCATTTAGCAAATACTTTTTGTAGTGCTACTCCATGCCAGGCACTGGGCATCTAATGGGAGCCCCACCCACAAGCAGCTTGGTCTTCCCGGAGGAGACAAAAAGTCAAAAGATGATGGCAGGCAGTGTGATGAGGCATGGGGGTCTGGATCACACAGAGAGGAGGCTCCCTTGCAGCAGGATCATGGGGAATGCTGCCCACTCTGGGTGTGGTACCCAGGTAAGGTCTTGGAGGTGCAAAGAAACCAGTGAGAAAAGTGACATCTGTCTGTCGAGGGAAAGGCAAGCCCATGAGCTCAGAGACAAGAACAGAGCGTTGGAGCCGCCAGGATGCCTGTCACCTGGAGCGCGTGTGTTGGCAGCTTGCGGTAATTTTGTTTCCTGGGAAGACTCTCAGATGCCAGTTTAAAATAACACTCACAGCTCTGCCTTTTTGTCTGTTAACTTTAATAGCTGTCAACTCCCTGAAATTCAGGTGAAATCCTCCTTGCATGAATATTAATTACCTCCCGTTAACCATATCCACGAACATTTGAGCAAGGCAAACTTAGTAAACATCTGCCCAAATCATTAGGAAAAAAGCATTTAATCCTTAGATCTTCAGCCATGGTACCCTAGCCTGTTACGTTGTGTTGCCGTGAGAGTCGCTGAGGATGTGCAAAGTCAGGATGTCTGAAATTGTCACTCATCGGCTCTCCCTTGTGCTTTAGGGACCTGTATTGAAGCCTGCTTGCTGACGGGCACTTTTTGCATTTGTTCTCTCCTCCTCTCTCTTTTCTACGTGTCTGGGAAAGGCTCCTCTTCCTGGCTCTGGGAAAGGCTCCTCTTCCTGGCTCGTGTTTGCTGTGCTGTAGATAAGCTTGCAGCTGCCTTGCAGAGAGGGGCCAGCCCCCAGGGTCATGCTGGAGCCAGTGTGGAGAAGACACACGTAAGAAGCTTTCTCCTTGGTGTCCCTTTGGCTCCAAAGGAATGCCTTGGGGCTTCTGTCCCTTTTTGCCATCCTTCACCCAGGTCATGGTGCAAGCGTGGCCTTAGCAGCAGGTCACCGGCTCTGCTCTGCCAACTGCCCAAGCTTTGGTTTTGTCAACTGTGGATTAAGTATGAAAAAACTGGCACACAGACCCGGCCCTATTGATGTCATCTTTGGAAATCTGTCTTGTGATTGTGTGGGACAATGCAACAGTTGCTTACTCTTGCCATGAACAAAGGCCAGAAATGTTGTGAAACACAAAAGCGTATTTTGGGCATTTGTCCACTAGCTGGGAGAAAACTGGTACGTGGAGAATGGTGGCCAGTTCTCTCCTCACCGTCCACTGATGCCTGGGAAAAGTGGACAGGCCTGGGCAGCAGTCTAAGGGATTTAGGGCAGGGGAACTGTGGGGTCTGAGAGAAGGCACGTGGGCTTTGGAAGCATACTACCCGGTCTGACGTCCAAATCCTTTGCATGTTAGCTGTGTGACCTGGGGCAGGTTACTTACCTTCTCTGTACCCAGGCAGCTGGAGAATGTTCTAGGAAGACTGACTGAAAGGAGCATTCATTCTTAGATCATTTTTCACACAGGACTGAGAAACGTGAATATCCCACATAAAGAATCCACCTCCCCAACATAGAGGCGGCTACTGCTTGAAAATATTGTTGTCTCTGTGCCTCAGTCTCCTCATCTGCAGTGGGGATCTTCATGCCCACCACGTGCAGTTGTCAGGGATATTAGAGATAAAGTACACACACTGCCTGGCACAAGGCTGCTGCCTCCAGTGAGGAGCAGAAACCGTAGCAATACATTTTGCTAAGTGACTGCCTTGGGTCTCTGAGGGGCTGAACTCTGGTCAGTGAGGGGACAAGGGGCTTGTGGTGGGGGCTATGGTCTGCAAAGAGCCCCTGCACTCCTCTTTTATCTCGTGAAACATCTCATGATTGGGTTTTGTTGCTTTAAAAATTACTCTTTTGAAAATCTCTGGTTTAGGTGAGATCCCTTCTGCAATACCAGATGATTTTTCAAGAACCCTCCCGGCTCTCATGGTCCTCTCACAAAGAACAGAGAACTGAACTTAGGTCTGTTCTAACTGGCAGGAAAGTTAAGGTAAATGGGTTGAAGGAGTTAATGGCTTTTGGCTCTGAATGCTTGCAGCCTGGGTGGGAAACCCCTGGGGTCCACTTGGCTCTTTGGTGGGTTCTTGATCTCTAGGAAATAGAAGCAAGAGCTGGGGACCCTGCCCTGTAGAGGCAGCTCCTTGTTTTCTTCACTAGACAGCCAAGAAAGTGACACCCAGCCTCCCTGCAAATCATTTTCTTGCCACTGGTATTCTGGGAGTGAATTCTGGGAAGGACATAGGCACAGACTTTCAGCCTGATGCGCGCATGTGTGGTAGGGGCAGACACACCGACCAGGAAGCATCCAGCTGTTTGTTCCTTGCATAATCCTGATTGGAAAAACATTGGGATTTGCGGCAGACCAAGAGGTCACGTGAAATGCTAGTCCCTAGAGGAATGGTAGTGACTCTGAATGTTTATTAATCAATCCCTGTTTTTATAAAGGAGCTCCAGATCTGAAATGAAAAAGCAATCGCGATTTCAACAGCTAAGCGCCTCATTGCTCAAGCAGTGAATTGAGAAAGGCTTAGTCCTGTCCCTGGCACTGTCACTCAAGGTCTAAGTTGTAGCAACAGAAATCTCAGATTCAGAAAGGGGAGTTGGTTATTAGAGCAGTGGTCCCCAACCTTTTTGGCACCAGGGATCAGTTTCATGGAAGATATTTTTTCTACAGACCAGGGGTCGGGGTAGGGGGCTGGGGCAGTGGGAAGGAATGGTTTCAGGATGATTCAAACACATCTGTCTCCACCTCGGATCATCCACATTCAATTCCTGTAAGGAACTCGCATCCTACATCCCGCACATGCACTGTTTACAGTAGGGGTTGAGATTCTTATGTGAATCTGCTGCCGCCTCTTATTTGGCAGGTGGTGACATGAGCAGTGGGGAGGGGTGGTAAATGCAGATGAAGCTTCCCTCGCTCATCTGTTGCCCCCCTCCTACTGGACCAGGCGGTACTGGTCTGTGGCCTGGGGGTTGGGCAGCCCACGGGTCCTGCCCTTCCTTCCCTCTTCATTTGTGTTCCCTCCACTGGCACAATCCCTGTGACACTGTAAGGGTACCCATTTGCTGAGGTATCTCCCTCTCTTGTGGCCACTGATTCTGACTGCAGGAACAGTTTTATTTGTTCCTAAACCTGCTGTGCCCAGCACTGACATGTGGCAGTTGAGTCACTTCATGTAGCCATGGGCATGATGTCAGGACATACTGAAGCATATTGATGGGCTGAGCTCAGGTAATAAAGTAAAGCGATTGGGTATTTTTACTGCCTGGAACAGGCACACTTCAAAAAAGCAGAAAGAGAGAACGCCTGAGCCATTGGTCTTACTGCTGCAGCTTCCCAGCAAGTGGCGTGCACATGGACATGGGCTCAGTCTGCAGTGTGCTGCAGTGGAATCTTACCTGTCGAGCACTGAAGCCCGGGATTTTGCAACCCCAACTGACTGACATTGTGGCAGATCCTGGCGTGTTCATGGCCTACATGTTGATCCTTGCTTGGTTTATCTGTGCCCTAAATTTGGAAGCATGAAAAGAGCACTCTTGGCTTGGTTGGAGGCAGATGTGGCTGAGAGCTATGAGGGTCTTTGGTGCTGTCGCTGCTGAAGTACCAAAGGAAGAGAGATGCTGAGGAGAGCGCAGGAGAGCCCTGAAGGTGGAAGGCTCTGGGGCCCTGGCTGCCACAGTGTCTATGCCATGTGCTAGGAGCAGGGCACTGACCTGGGCAGGTCCTCCTGAATCACTGGCTCTAGGGCGGTCTGTCTGTCCAGCTGGGAAAGGACGATTTCTTCTTCCTTCTTCTTGAGGAAACTGACACTCAGAATGGGTGTCACCCACAGTTAGACCATTGTTGGAGAGAGAGCTGGAGCAGTAACTAGGGATATCCAACTGCAGGACCCCATGTCATAGCCTCTGTGATGACTCGCACTCAGCAGAATTGCCCCAGCAAATCGTTCTGCTGAGTCTGGCTCCTCACATGCAAGATGGTCCTCCTGGAACCATTGAAGGACCGAGAGGTGGTCTGGCCAATTGTCCAGGTATAGATGCGTAACCAGACCCTTTTCCAACACTCAGGAATCAGGTTGTCCTTCCAGGAGCAGAGAAACACCCCCGCAGAGCTCTTGACTTGGAATAACACCATGCCCTGCTTTCTGAGAGCCCAACTTTGGAGCAAAGTAGCCTGTCTGCAGGGTCTGTCTGCTTGTCCAGTGGGGTGTTTCTGGCTGCAGAATGGTGGTTCTGTTTACTTAATTCACTTGGTGGGTTTCGGTCTTTTGAACTTAAAAAATAAGAAAATTGGATTTGCTTGATCTCATTTTCCAAGACAACAGTTATTAATCTGCTTGCGAATGTTTGTTTGTGGGCTAAATACATTTCATTGTTAATGTAGTGACCTAGTATTGCCTGGCGACTAAATCTGTCCCTGCCCTTAGGTTCACTTGTGTCTGTCTGTCTGACTGCCTGACACACACACTTTACACTTGCAGTCATTCAAACGCCGTTGCTTTTCCTGTTTCCTTGCTTTGGAAGAGATCCCTGATGCCAACATTTCTACCTGAAAAGTCAGTTTCAGCTCTGTAATAACTGGGTAATTGTCTCCTAAAATAAAGCAGCATCTCAAGGATTGTGACCTCATCTTTTCAGTTTATGAATACAGAATTCCTTCCTCCTAATGACGGCCTTGCCTGTGCCAGTTCCTGTGGGCATGTGCAATCATCTGGAAATGGCAGCCACTAGTCCCACAGTCAGGGGATGACCCGGTTTCTTGTCTGTGAGAACGTGTCTACTCCTGCCGTTCCTCTGCTCTTTGTCCTCCGTCTTGGGGTTAGGAACTGCTCTCTGTGCTTTCTTTTCCCCCCAGTTGTCACTGCTGGTTTGGAGTGGTATTCATGTAATCCCATCTCTGTAAGATTTTCACCAAATCCATCCTGAGGGAGGAGCTGATTCCTGCCTCAGACTTCAGTGAGGTGGCTGATTAAGTACCCTTGAGACTGTTGGCTGGGTTTTTCCCCACATGAGTGCTGGGTTCCTGATGGGGAACCTTGGTGAGAAAGCTCCTTCTACTGTCCTATGAACCCACAGGCAACCACACCCTCCCTCGCGTGCTCCTCAGTTCTGGGGAAGCTCCCGGACAAAGGTGCCATCTTCTTATCAAATCTACTTCTGTGCAAATAAGCCTGCTTCAGTGCCGGACAGTGAGGGATCATTGCAGGCCATGTAAAAGTCTTTTTCTGGGATGGTAGAGATTATTTATAAGGTATTCAGTAAACTGGAGTCAAAAACCCAGATTATTGCCTTTGAATATTTCTGACTTTCTTTTTCATATAAAATGGGCCATTAAGCTTGCTTTAGGATCCTCAGGAGCACTGTACCAGCTCAGAGTGATTATTGGCCTATAGTACCCAAAGGCCCTCTGGGGAGTGGCAAGGTGGGTGGTGAGCTGAGGGGTGTGGTGAATTAGATTCTGGGCACTCCTGTCACACAGAATGGAAGTAGGCCCACAGGAGAGTATCCCAGGCACCTGCCATGGAGGACCCTCACTGCAAAGGGAGATGCCAGAAGACAGCGAGAGGTTGTAGCTCAGGTCGGCTGCACCTAGCAGGGTCCCCTGAAAGCTGTGCCAGTCCCTGTAGCACACATAGGCCAGGTGTGGGCCTCTCCTGCAGTGGGGCTTGTACCCACTTTTGTGATACAAATTACTTACCCAGCCTTGATCTACCCAAATGTGTACCCCTGTGAATTACCAAAAAAAAAAATCCACATGTGTTTGTCTCCAGTGATAGTTGCTGGGCCAGGGCCCTGGGAGAAACCATCTTCCGTGATTCTCTATGGGGGTGACTGTCACGAGTAACACGCGCTGTTTAGGTAACACAGGGACACGAGGCACGTGGTTGTGGTTTTTCCTGTATGGGCACCTGTGTAGTTCACAGACCACCAGGGTCCTTGGTGCTCTTCCTGTGCAGAGTAGTGGCGACAAGCCATGAATTGCCAAGTGGCAGTGAATGGCTGGAACGGGAAGCCGGGTCTGTATCGAAGACTTAGGAAAAGCTACCTTCCATCCACTTTTTGTTTTGTTTGAGCTCATTGAGCTTGTGGCAGGCACTGCCAGATCCTAAAAGCTTCTGCTTGGAAAGGGAAAGATGCTTCAAATTCAGTCCCCCCTCCTCCCCTCCCTCCTCCACTCCCTCCCTCCCTTCCCTGCCTGTACCTCTTGCTCACCCCACTCAGAAGATTCTTGACGAAAGCTCCCAATCCTCTTTCTCCCAGCATGGAGGGAGCAAGTTCTCTGGCCCTGGAGATGTTTCGTCTGAGTCCAGATGCCTGTTCGCAGGGATGATGGAGAAATTCTGGTGTCATGCTAAACTGGGTCACCCCTAAGGTCTAACTGAGCTTTTAGATTCTCTAACTCCTAGATGCTGAAGCTTCTTTAGAAAGTGGCTTTAAGAAATCCCAGGGCTGACTGTGGAAAGTACCATTTGCTCGGGCCCTCACCCCCCTTATACCCAGCCAAGTGATTGTTGTCATGGCAACAGATCTGCTCCGGCAAGGGCTTTTCTTATAGCAGGTAAGGGGATGTGAAGCTTCCTGAGATTGTTAGTAATTATCTCCTAGAAAAAATATGTTCTGAATATTGTGAACATTTTGATGGGCCCTGTTCCAACCTTATGGGGACTTTTGAGGTCTGTATCAGCCTTATGTCTTAAAATAAAAAGACTTGATTCTTTGTTTTGTTTTCATGGTTTTTTCTTCTTTTGTGGATGTCTGGTGTGGAAGAAGAATCACTATCCTATTGTTAATAATGTCTGGCACATAGTAGGTACTCAAATATTTACTTTTACTTGATAAACAGGAAGAGTAACCAAACATTGATGTAAATGTTCTTTATTAGGTGAGCGGTTAGAGAATGCTTTTTCCCTAGATCAGTGGTTCTCAACCTTCCTAATGCCGCAGTGTATTTTCATTGTTCCAAAGGGGTCACGACCCACAGGTTGAGAACCACTGCCCTAGATGATCTCAAATCTTAAACCAGGTAGGACCCCTGGAGTTCAACAGCTTTATGGTCCAGAACTGCTGTCCCCTTTGTCTGCATGCCACCGGGCACAGCAGAGCCACGGGTGAGGCTGATTTGCATAAAGACCCTCTTGTTGCCTTCCCCTGGGAGCTCAGATTTAGCTCAGCTGCCAAAATGTTAGGACTATCTGCTCTGTAGAATAGGATATTGTCCAATTTTTAACTTCCCTCTCTCTTTATCTACAAATATCTACTGCGTCTTTATTCTGTGTTATGAATCTTTCTGGACAAAATTCCAGCAAGATTGGAATGACTGTAAGGCAGTTAGTTGCCCAGCCTTTTTTATTTTCTGTCACACATTGGAAGGATAAGAGTTGTCTGGGGCCACACATTAAATACAGAACACTAAGGACAGCTAATGAGCATAAAAATAGGTTTGTGCATACTTTTCCAACATCACAGATAAGCAAACTGTTCCTCACATAATCTGCATGTGCCCCATGGACTGCAGGTGGGACACCCCTGGAATGGAAGACACAGGTCCAGGAGCAGGACACTCAGGACAGCACTGTAAGTGTGAGAACACACGTGTGCACACCTGGGGACCATCTTGGTCCTCCTAGTTTCTCATTCCCTCCTTGCCTCCAGTCTCCATTTTTATTTGCAAGTGCTGGAGGCCTCTGAGCAAAGGTAGAAGACAAAAGCTCCTTTCATGCCCATCTTTAGCAAGTCATTCTGAAGGCAACCTAAGTGTTCTAGGTGTGGGGAGGATGGGGGCTGGTGGGAACCAAGGGCCTCTTCCTGACCCTTGCTCTGCTCTGCTGAGCCAGTTTTCCCTTAAACATTGTCTGGTCTGGTCTTCCCTAGCTTGCTCTTTCCTCTAGATCAGAGTTTGTTGTTTCACTCACTGGTAAAAGGACATCTGGTTTAAGAGAGAGTCTGGGATGGTGGACTAAGGTGAGGGGTGGGGGAGCCTGTCCCAGCAGCAGACCCTGATGTCCCATGGGGTGCAACTGGTGAACATCATGTTTCCTGTGTGAGGACATGTGGTCCAGCTAGATTTCATCTGGCAGCGACTCTGTGTGGTGGTGCTCATGACGTTCTCTGGGAGTTGGGGAAAATATACAGGCTGATGAAATACTGAAGCCCCTTCAACACAAAGTCACCATCATCTGGGAACTTGTTGGAGCTGAATCTCGGGCCCACTCCAGACCTTCTGGATCTGCACTTCAGCATAATCCCTGGTGAACGTTATGCATGTTAAAGTTAAAGAAGCTGCGTCTTTAGTTCTCTTTTGAGATCTTAGAGCCAGGGTGGCAAATACAAGCCTCCTCCCACTGCTACTGTGTTCATGGCAGACACTGCCAGCCAATCAGGTAGTCCATTTTCATCAAGCCCAGAGCCAGCCACAGAATCCTCTACACCAGTGGTTCTCAACCTTCCTAATGTTGTGGCCCTTAAATATAGTTCCTGTGGGTCTTGACCCTTGACCCACAGGTTGAAAACCGCTGCTCTACACAAAGCCCCAGGCATCTGTTACGGCCTGATCAGAACTAACTCAGGACACAAAACCCGTTTACCATGCCTACCGTTGTCTGTGAAGAACTCATCTTAAAAGGTAAGGAGACAGCTTTTTGCCTGGACCTTAAGGGTTGAGAATTAGCACCCTAATTGTGATCTAGGCCAGAGGGAAGGAACACTAGGGCCACTGAGTGAACAGTTGTTGGCAGACAGAACACACACAGCACAGTAACAATAAATCAGACTCTATGGGTCCTCTGGGGCTGGGCAGCGACCTGGTTGGAGGAGGGGATGCCTTGTGTTACTCTGACCCCTATGCTCACCTGAGGACCTGTGGTCAGCCCCTCTGGCCCACAGTCCTGTTGCCTTCTGGTATCTTCCTGTTTGGTTTAAGTGATGACGGAGCAGCAGTCAAGTTTCACTCATCTATTCTCATTTATTACATTTTCTTTATTTGCATTCTTTTAGAAGAACACAGTTACTAAAATGGGCGTGGGAAGAGAATGGCACAGAAGGAGAAGAGGAAGAACAAGACTGATTCAGATTGTCTACTTGAGAGTTTTCACCACGTCACAGGACCAGCTCTCAGGGCCACCTAATGGAAGCCAATTTAGTTTCACCTCAAAGGGTTATCGGTGTGCTAGGATGTCCCATTACAATGGATATGAGCAGGACTGGGGAAATGTTTGGGGGATGCACTTTCTCTCTTTTTATTAGAGCAGGGCTTTCTCACCACTGAGGATTCTGTAATTTTCCAGTCTCTATGGACCTACCTCAAGCTTTTTAAAGTAATATTTACTGACTAAATTACACTTTTAAGTAATAATTAAGCTCCCCCTTTTCTTTAGAGATAGATTAACTTTTAGCCTGGGTTCACTTTCACCAGATTTTCTATCAGTCCAGCCCAAAGCCAAGGACTGTGGATGCTTACGTTAGCCTGAGCAGGAGAGATGCTTTTAGAACACCTGAGAATAGTTGGGGATCCACGTTACTACTGCATGTTCTGAGACTCAGTTTGGGAGCTGGAAATTAAAACCAGTTTAAGCCCGTGGGTTGAAGAGATGGAAGATGGGAGGATGGGGCTCCCTGGGTTGTAGGGACTTGAGGACAGTTGGTGTGTCACCGTTGTGTTGCTTTCTTACCTGAATGAGCCTTCCGTTTGCTTTGTCTCTGAAGTTGTAAGCAGCAGCCTCTTGTTTGCTGTTCCAGGGTTAGAGTTTCAATTACTTTTTTTTTTAACCTCTGCTTAGAACAGAAACCATCCAGACACTTGTTCAAAAGCCTTCTGTGACTTGAGATAGTGAAGAGGTGGTGGGGAGAAGATGATTGTATACAAGTCAGTTGAAATGACTGTAGCAAGTTTGCCTAGGATGTCAGCTGCAGAGTGGAAGCTCTCTCCCTCTGACTGCACCCAGGGCCTCTTGGATAGTTGTGGCTTAATCTCAGCCACTTTTCTTCAGACCTTTAACTCAGTGAAGATATGGAAGCATAAATAGAGAAAGGGGTCAGGAGAGGTATTAGAAGAATTAAAGAAGAGCAAATATTACAGTCCTAGAACTCACAGCTTGTCACATCTGCTGGGTCCCACTTACGTTGGTTGAGCACCTACTTTTCTCAGAGCTGTCAGCATTTCTAGCAAACAAAGGGATCCTGAATTCAACTAAGCGCTACCAGGAGCCACCTCCCTCCCTCCCTGGGGAGCTGTCCTGCAGATGCCCCTGTTGGCATGGGGTACAGTTAGTAGCTGAAAGGATAATTTCTGGAAAGATTCTAAAGAGTACAGAAGGGTACTCTGCATGAATAAACAGTGCTTCCTGCCAGATGAAGCTAGCGGGAGGTGGGCCTTGCTGAGGTCTGACAGTCCACCCTGAGCCAGGGGCTTGAATGTGGACCAAGCACCTGGAACGTAGTCCCGCAAGGAAGTGGCGACCATGTGGCTTGAATCAGACTAAGAAGAACATGTGTTCAGGCAGAAGGATTCTTATTTTCCCTCTGTTATAGGAGGGAGGTTAGAGAAGAAAATGTAACTTCCCATCTGTCAGATATTTCTATCAGTGGTACGTATTAGCAAGAGTGAGATGGCCTCAAGAATGGAGTGGTCGGGAGTTCTGACTATGAATTCAGGCCTGGATGCAAATTTGGGATTCTGTGTGACCTTCGGCAGGTTACTTACCCTCTCTGAGCCCCTTTGTCTTCATCCATAAAGTAAGTATAACGATTCCCATGACATAATGATACCTATATGAGGAGCATAATGACATTTTTTTAAAAATCAAAATGAATGCAAGCTTCCCATGAGGTCCTGTTACTTTATAACTGCTCAGTAAAACGTTATTGTTCCTGATGGTTTGGAATATGGTGAGATTGCCTCCTAGGAGAGGATAAAGTCAGCATATTCTGGCATAGTTCAGGGTCATACAGAAACCCCCAGCAGGGGTGTCCAACCTGCGGTTCGTTTGTGGATTATTTGAGATCTGTTTTGCTTGTCTTTGGTGTTGGATATTAGGAAAAGTATGCACAGACTGCTTTTGAGTTTTGGCTGTTTTTTCAGTGGTTGTTGCTTATCAGCTTTCATTAGTGTTTTTGTATGTGCAGGGGTGTCCAGCCTTTCTTCTTTTCTGCTGCACATTGGTAGAATAAGAGTTGTCTTAGGCCACACATTAAGTACAGGTTGAACACCCCTGAGTGTGGCTAAAACACCCTTCCTTCCAATGTCAAGCAGAAAAGAAAAAAGATTGGACACCCCTATGAAAGCACACAGTAGTTCTTAGGCCAGGCTAGTCTGGTCCCAGCAAGAGGCCAGTAAGAGAAGTGGCCTGGAACTTGCTCTGTGGGGTCCCAGCAGGGGGCCGTCTATCTGGCGTAGGGATGGACGTAGCGGGTTCTTTCTCTAATCCCTAAAAGATGATTCTGATTGCATATCCTTCGGGTCACCTTTTAAACTTTCTTAAATTTCAGAAAGCCTGGCCAGGAGATAATGCCCTAATCTAGCTAGTGTGAGCATCTTATGTGTCCAACAGTTAAATTTTGTGAACTAAGACTATGACATGTAGTTTATACATCAGGCCACATCTGCTTTGCTGGCATGAGTTGGCGTCCTTGAGCTGCTCAGGCGGGAGCCTCTGTGCGCCCATGCAGCAGAGGTGACCGTGGCGATGGGAGTTCATGGTGGCAGATGTCGGGGAGCCAGATGGTGTTTCCCAGGTGACACCCCCACAGGGCTGTGCAGCCAGGCACTGCTCCATCAGAAATGAAGAGCGGGAAGCATCCCTGTTGGAATGTGTTTACTCCTAATGTGATTTTCTCATAGTGTGAGCGTGTCCGTGCTTTTTGTGTTTCCATATTACCCTTCTCGCTTCCCTTTTAAAACAACAACAAAGAGAGAGGAGTATCGGTCTTTGTGGCTGCCAGTACCGTGCATGCCAAACTCCTGTGCTTGCTGGTCTGAAGCTGCCAGATGGTGGTGGGATTGTGTGTGGTTTTGTTTCCTCTGCTTTCTGAAAAGTCGTGAAGTAGGAGGGCTCGAGAAGTGGGAGATTGGCTGGAAGATTGTCGTCTGATAACAGTTTGCAGTGTCTTCCGCCCTGTGTGTGAGGACAATGGTGTCTTCCAAAGCTGTGACGTTGACCCTGCCTAGCATTTGCTGAATTCGCGGTATTAACTGTCCCATAAACACCAGCTGGGTTGTCCATTATGTACTCAGCTATATACACAGCAGCTGAATAAAACAGTTTTCTGAACAGGAAATTCCACGTCTTTTTCTCTTCCTTCAAGATTGAAATGAGCTGTTAGGATTTGCCATTGTAGCAAACGGGAAGCTGCACTTCCTGTCTTGGGGGGGCTTTAAAGGGTTTGTTTTTGAAAATCTTTATTACGTTGTTTTCATTTTTATCTTAAGGAACCTCTATCCACAGCTTAATATTTCTCATCTGTTAGTTTCCTTGAAATCAGATTGTTGTTGACTGCAAGAACATTGAAGTGATCTTTTCAATGGCGCCTACAAAAAAGTTCAGATAGTTTTGAAGCCTTTTCAAGGCCAGCATGACATTATCAGGATGCGGTTCAGGAGCTTCTGTATGATCAGTGTTGCTACTGAGCAGAGAGGGGACACCGGTCTCTCCTGAGTGGCACGTGGTCTCTGTAATAACGTGGAATACGAGGAACAGACAGTGATTCCCTCCCTCCCTGGAGTTCAACAAATGTAGGGCAGCCACCGATGCCTCTTTCTCCCAGTTGTCCATCTCTCCACGCCCAAGGATAAAAATAACATGCTGATGAAGCCAGAAGAAACATAGTTCTTAATTTGATGTTCTTAATATCCCGAGCTCCAGTTTTGACCTTTAATGAAAATGACCGTCCCCCAACAGGAACCAGCTGCCTCACAAACGTGTGGCTGAAAAACAAGGGTGAGTTTCCTTGAACAAGAGAAGCCGCAGCAAGCGCGACGCGCACTGAGACTAGCTGCTAATTAAAGGCAAGAGCGCGGTGCTGAGCGGCTTTGTGGATTTTCTAAGGCACCTTCCAGCTCTCGGGTCACCATGAACAGCTATCATTTCTAATTTTAGGTGATGAGATGTCCACTCTGTGAGAACAGGGTGGCTGTCTCCTCACTTCCTATCACGGTAATTAGACCAAGATAGCCTTTCCTAAAAGTTTGTTCAGTTTAGCAACGCTGTTCTGTCTTTTCTCCAGCATCGAAGTTGACAGGAAGAGGGGTCATGTGGTTTAACTTGGAGGTCACCTGGGGGATCTACTTTCTAAAGCCCCTGCAGGTGTGCCTACTTCTAGCTGAGAAGCCTGTAACACCTGAGTTTCTTTACCGATCCAGTTTTTGGTTGGTCTAAGCATAGTTGTCTACCTTTTGGATTTTGCCTCTTGAACTAAATCTTTGGGTAACGTGTACCTTTGTTAGCTGGGGCATTGTGGTTCAACTATTCCAGGCACAAGAATTGCGCTCCTTCCTTTCTTATTAGAATTCAAGTTCACACGCAGATGCCATTTAGAATCATGTTTACTCTCCCTTTGAAAAGCGCTATGCCATCACTTCATGTTGCAAAATGAAAGAAACCTGAAACACAGCAGCTTGATTGCAGAAGGCAGGTGCCCAGCTTCATGGTCAAGCCTGACGCTCAAGTGCACGTGAGCAGAGCTGTGTCAGCCGTGGTGAGTGCTGGCCTCCAGGCATCCCCCAGGGCAGCAGATGGTGTGCCCAGCCAGGCCCTGCTCCGTCTGGCCAAAGCGGCAGCTGATGTAGCACACGCTGCGGCTGCTTCTGTGATACAACGCCAGGCAGTCCTCCAGCCCGCCGTCAAGGTGAAGAGACCCCTAACATGTCACATCTTTTGCCTCCAGCCCTCCTTCAAGGTGAAGAGACCGCTAACATGTCATGTCTTCTGCCTTCAGCCCTTCTTCAAGGTGAAAAGGCCCCTAACATGTCACGTCTTCTGCCTTCAGCCCTCCTTCAAGGTGAAAAGGCCCCTAACATGTCAAGTCTTCTGGACCTCTGAGAGCAGGGGCTCAAGGGGAAGGAGAGAGAGACTATTTCCTCATATATGGAAACTAAAATTTTACAACCTGCCACAGGCCATGGCAGACATGTCCATAAGTGGTCCTGAGTGTCTGGTCCATGACAGTCCCAAGCACTGGAGTCAGTAGGAGCTTTCCTTTTTATTTTTGCCTGGAAGACTGCTGGTGATGCAACTGTTTGAGCTCTGAAATATAAAAATAACAGCCAAGGGAGATCTAGGCCAGGGACATCTTTCAAAGCTGTTTAGCCAAGGACAGCTGCTTGCCTCTTTGGAAGGGGTGGGGACAGAGGATGGGTGCTTGCTGGAGTTGATTCCTTGAGAGCCTCTCAGGGACTCTAGCTTTGAGTTCTATTAAATAACACCTTTATTGGTGTCAAATTGCTAGTAAGTACCAACAGAACCTTCCCAGGCAGGTCCTCTGGACCACTCTTTTTAGGCCTTGTGTCTTCTGAGATGTTTGGGAAGAAAGAACAATTCTGGCTTTCTTGGGAGCTGCCCTAGTCCTATTAATTTGCCTCCACATACTGATTTGCTTGCTCCTCGGAGGAAGGTGATATTAGATGTGGGAGGAGCAGAGGTGATTATCTAGTGCTTGATTAAGGACAATGCTCCAGCCTAGCCAGAGTTAATCACGTTGGCCTCCACCTGCCCGCAGTATGTGGCTGGTTACTGCTACATCAGCGCCTCACTTAATTGGCTCATGGCTATAACCAGTGGTCCTTACTTTCTCTACAAAATATGCCAAGCCCTGCCTTCAGGAAGCTCCTGGTTGGTAGGCACCTCTCCAGCATGGACACACACTTCCACCACCTGCACTGTGGGCTTAACCAAGAGTCCGTTGTGTATGTGCTCAAATGTGTGTATGACAGTTGTATAGACTGTTGTTAAATAATTTAACTGTTAGGCATGTAAATATTTTGAATATGAGTGTGAGAATAAAGATTTGGGTTTTTTTGTTGGTCGGTTTGTTTTCTGAGACAGAGTCTCCCTTTGTTGCCCAAGATAGAGTGCCATGACATCAGCCCTAGCTTATGGCAGCCCTCATACTTCGGAGTTCAGTCAATTCTCCTGCCTCAGCCTCCCAAGTAACTCGGACTACAGGTGGCCACAACAATGCCCCCCTAATTTTTCTGTCTAACTTTACTGTTATTTTTAGTAGAGACAGTCTCATTCTCGCTTATTGCTCAGGCTGGTCTTAAACTCCTGAGCTGAAGGAATTCTCCACCTCAGCATGCCACAGCGCTAGGATTACAGGCATGAGCCACTGCGCCCAGCCAAGATTTGTTGATTCTACAACATAGGTAGAATATTCAGAAAGAAAAGGTAAAAGCAAGTTGCTCCCCCCACAAAAAAAAAATTGTCATCAAATTAAGTATGAATGAAGCAATTGTAAAAGATCGGGGACAAAAACTGTCAAAATGTACAATACTTGGATTTTTTCATAAGAAGCCCAAACTGGAACTCATAGATGATACGGTTGGGGTGTGATTTATGCAACATAGGTGGCGTGCCACACTACCTGGCATACCCATTTTTTGGAGTATAATCTTCAACATTTGAGTCTCAGCAAGTCAGACCCTTACCGAGGCCACACGGCCAGTGAAAGGCAGAGCTGGGCTTTGAAGCCACATTGTCTGATTATGGAGCTGAGCTCTCAACCCTTTGATCCTCCTGCTAATTCAGGAGATGGTAAGGAGTCTGTCAAGCCTTGGATGGGCCATGGTGAGGATGCTTGTTGCAGGCAGGCCTCTTGTGGTCTTTATACATGTCTCACTCGAGTGTGTGGCAAGAGGGAGGAGAGCTGAGGATACAGCTGCTAAGGAGCCCCGGAGCTCTCCCAAGGTCAGTGGGGAAGGAGGAGTCAGTCTCGTCAGTAGGTGAGTTTGTAGTATGGATGGAATAGACAACGTTTTCAGATTCCTGACGCAGTATGTCACAGGGGGCACCTACGCTTGTATATTTGCGGTGTTAGCTGTATGTATGTGTTAGTTATGTTCCCGGGAACCATATATTTGTACCTCACTCTTACACCTTTCAAACGTGTAACCAAGTGGGTACAGTAAGCGGTTCCGCCTGTGTGACAAGGTGAGCTGCGTTCCTGTGCTCATGCTCCAGGCAGGGGGGACGAGAGGAGAGGGCGCCTCGCTGGGGTTGGGTCTGCCTGGCTCCCGTTGTGTGTCTGGTGTCACGGATCATCACAGAGAGACGCTTCGGGGCTGGCTGTTCATTGCTGCCTGGTGTCCAGACAGAAGTCACGAGCCTTTGAGTGGATGGAGGCTGCTGCCCTCTTCCGCGTTCTCACTGGGTCCCCCTGAAGGAGCACTTCTAAAGAGACAGGTGGCAGATCTGGGGCTGCCTGAGATCCCGCCCACCGTGGGCCTCTCAGGCTCCCTTTCGTGGTTCTTTGGATACCTCCGATCCTTTGGGCTTGAACACAAGCTGCCTCTCATTGAATGAATACGTCCCTAAGCCTGTGAGAGGGAGTTACTGCCTGTTGACTTTGTGGGGAATGTTGTTATGTGTTTTTAAATTAATGTTTCTTTAATGGCAAGTGGAATGTTGTCTTCATTACAAGAACACAAATTACCTATTATCTCTGTGTTTATGAAGCTGGGGGCAGCCTGTGAACTTAACAGCTCTTCATAGCTTCTGCGGGGAGCATTTGTGGGGAGGGTTCTGTGTGTCTTTTGCGGCTTCCCCAAGCCCAGCACCAGTGTCAGCAATGCCTCCTCACGAGAGGAGGACACATGTCCCCCCAGCCTGTGCTGCACAGTAGTGGCGAGTTTGCACGCAGGGCACATTTGGCAATGTTTGGAGACATTTCTGGTTCTCGTGACTGTGGATGTTAGTGGGCAGAGACTGGCATCTAGTGGGCAGAGGCCAGGAGTGCGGCTGACATCCTGCAGCACACAAGACGCACACATGGTCATACTTCACAGCAAAGAATGATCTGGTCCAAAATGCCAGCAGAGGCTAGGCGCAGTGGCTCGCACCTGTAATGCTAGAACCCTGGGAGGCTGAGACAGGTGGATCCCTTGAGCTCGGGAGTTTGAGACCAATCTGAGCAAGACCGAGCCCCCCAACCCTATCTCTACTAAAATAGAAAAATGAGCCAGGCATTGTGGCAGGCGCCTGTAGTCCCAGCTACTTCTAGATGCTGGAGGATCACTTGAGCCCAAGAGTTGAGCTGTGAGCTATGACTCCATAGCACTCTAACACAGGGTAATGGAATGAGACTCTGCCTCAAAAAATACACACACGTACACAAACATGCACGCATATATACACACACGTACATATACATATATGTCAACAGAGTGAAGGTTTTGAGAGGCCCTGCCCTGGTGAGCTGCTCTGCCCTGGACCCCTCCCCTGCAGAGGTGCCAGAGAACATTGTTCCATCCAGTGGTTCTTTCAGACTCCAAATTCGCCTTCCCACAATCTCAGCTTCCCCTCCGAGGGACAGCTGAGATGCAGAGTGACTTACTGTAGTGTGCGCGTCCCCCAAGGCAGCACTTGGGTCTTGCTTCTTCCGGCCGGACAGAAAGGCTTTTCAGTCCTCAGCCGCCACCTGCCTGCACTGGAGACCGCCAGACTGCCAGCCTGCCATCCCCTGCCCTGGGGAGATGGAAGCTGCCTGCAAATGAGGCAACTTGGAGGGCTGGGACAGGTCCACTTGCTGGAGCCGCAGTCCTGCTGTCTCTGCATAGCCACTGTGGCAAGTGGCAGTCTGGGGGGTTTAGCCACATTGGACTTTTTGGGGGGGGGAGGAGCCTTTGCTCTCCTTACCTCCTCCCCGCCCCCATACCCCAAATATGTATTACACTTGAATTCTGTTTGTGACTTTAATGTGCCTCTTTGTCCTCAGTTGGGAACGTCTCCAGCTTGTCTTAATGAGAAGGAACCTTTGGTGTCAGTAAAAACGGGCTTGTGCTTTGACTCGCTTACCAGCTCTGTGGCCCTTAGCAACTTAGTTAACCCTCCTTATAAATGGGAATGCTGATACCTGCCTCACAGGGTTTCTGTAAAGATAGTGTTCCCTGTATAGCCGGTTTGCACCTCTCAAGGGCTGGCCCTTGTCTTCTTCGTCCTTCAAATCACTTTAGTACCTGGGTGTCCAACCTTTTCCCTTCTTGCTGCAGATTAGAGGAGTAAAAGTTGCCTTGATCTGCACCTTAAATACACAAACACTAATGAAAGCTGCTGGGCAAAAATAATGTCTGTGCATACTTTACACGGTGTGTGACACCACAGATAAGCAAAAGGGTCATCAAATACGGCACGTGGCCTGCAGGCCATGGGCTGGACACTCCTGTAACAAAGTCTAGTCCTTGCTTCATGCTAAGTACTTATGGTGGGTTACATTGTTATAACAGAAAGGCAGGTTGACTTCCTACTCCCTCCTACCTGTGAATGTGACTGTTTGGATACAAGGTCTTTGCTGACATGGTCGAGTTTGGATAAAGTCATTCGGGGGCTGACTGTGTCTCTAGAGGAGGGAAATCTGGACACAGACGTTGTAATATCCCAAGGTGAGACAGACAAAACCACCACTCTGGATTCTACACCTCACCCACCAACTGTGGGTGTCCATTCCAGGAAGAGAGAAGAATGCCTTTGCACGTGTCTCACCGGGAGACACACACAGAGGAGGCAGGCGTGTGACACAGGAGGCAGAACTTGGAATGATGTAGCTGCAAGCCAAGGAATGCCAGAGCCGCCAGAAGTGGAGAAGAGGCAAGGAAGGAGTCTCCCCTGTAGGTTTCGGAGGGAGCTCAGCCCTGTCCACACCTCACTTTCACACTTTGAGCCTCCAGAACTGTGGTCATAAGCGAAATGGTTTGGTGTGCTTTGTTGTGGGGGCCCCAGGAAGCTAACACAGTACTCAGTACTCAGTACCTGCCTGTGGAATTTGCGGGTCTTCATGTGCACTATGCCTAGTGCTGTCCCCCAGCATTCACACTCGGATAGTCCAGCCCCTGGGTTGTTTTTTTTTTCCTAACCTCTGGATTTTTTTTACTTGTTTTCTGCTGAAAACTTTCTCCCTTACAGATCAAACTGTTTAGATCATTGATTATTTTGTGCTTCTTTATTATAGAAACCTTTGCTTGCTTGCTGTAGGAAAACGTTTCTACGTGTACACATTGAACAGAGTTAAGATTGTTGCTGTAAAGTGCTTGCATGTCCCTAACCCGCAGCAGCAGCAGCGACTGACTCACTTTGCTTTAGTGCCGGTTGCTTCCTGGTTCTGAGAGGAAGCAGGAGAGGTCATTGCTCTCTTCTGGCTTCTCCTTTCAGCTGGCAAGAAACAGAACCTGGTCAAAGTGGCCTTTAAAACAAGGAATGTGTGTTCTTGCCAGATGGAAGTGCCAGGCCCACAGGAAGAGCAGGTTTGTGGTGGTGGCTAAGAGAGGTCACTGGGACTCAGGCTCATCTTGTCTTCTATCTCCAGGGTGAACGTCACCCTAACATAGGTGTCCCATGGCCGTAAGGGGGCTGACAGCAGCAGCTGGGCACCTGCACCCTTGTTTGTGGCCTGTGGGCACTCTTGGACGTGTTTCTCTAAATATCAGAAGAATCTCCCCCAAGAAGCCACCCCGACACCCTTCTCTCCATGTCTTTGTCCCAAATCAAAGACATGTTTGGGACTGCCAGAGGGGATAAAGTTAGCTTCATGGGCTCAGACTAACCATCTGAAGATGAACAGGTGCTGGAGAGTCAACCACCTGACCCTCTACAAACTCCATATTCATAACTCCTACCCTTTTTTGGCAAGCAGAATAATGGTGTCCCAAAGATGTCTGTGTCCTAATCCCCAGAACCTATGACAATAATACCATTCCTGGCAGACAGGAACTCTGTAGTGTGGTTCATTTAAGGGTCTTGAGGCAGGGAGGTTATCCTGGATGATGCAGGCAGATTCTTAAAAGAAAGAGGCAGAAGAATCAGCATCAGAGAGAGGTAGAAGGACAGAAGCAGAGACCACTGAGAGGAAAGAGGCTGCACCTGTGACTTTGAAGATAGAAGAAGGGGCCGCAAGCCAAGGAGTGCAGATGACCTCTAGAAGCTGGAAAAGATGGGGAAACAGATTTTTCCCTAGAGCCTCCAGGAGGAATACAGCTCTGCTAGTACCTTGAACTTAGCCTGGTGAAACTGATTCTGAACTTCCAACTTCAGAACTGTCAGATGATAAACTTGTGTTATTTTAAGCCACTAAATGTATAGTACTTTAGTACTAAGAGGAAACTAATATGGTGGTGTTTCTCTGGCCTATCTTGGATCTATATAGACCTTTCCTAAGATTAAGCATCCTAATTTCTTTTGAATCTTTTATAGTATGCATAGGAGATACACAAACATTTATGGATTAAACAAAAGACAAATCCAGTCTTGGGTCCTCCTCCAGGTAGGGTCAGCCTGGTTATTTTGCTCTCAAAATGGCAAATGTTGGTTCCTTCCTTCACCACTGGTGTTGGGTGCTGGGAATACAGAAGTGAAAGTTTTCCTTACTCATAGCCACTCAGGGCGCCTTAACCAGCCATTTGAGTCCATAAGTATTTTCGATGTCAAATTAGAGCTCTTCCAGATGTCTGCTCTGTCTTTGTAGCTCAAGCCAGTTTCCTCTGAAGCTTATTCAAACCTGCCAATTTTTTTGTGAGCCCTAGCAACGGTTAGATGTGGGTAAGCACTTCCCCAGATAGGTCTATTTTTAGGATGCCCCATGTTTCTGAGATCAGCAGTAATTCTGGCCGAGTCCCCGGGTCCACAGAGGCTGTTATCTGCCTCTTGCCCTCATACCAGTTGGACAGAGACACTGCTATTTGGAAGTTTTCTTTGTGGTTCTTTATTTCCTCTCCTCTGTGAGCTTCCTGTTCTGCAGAGGCACAGTGGTGGAGCGCATACATCACGCTTGGAAACTTTTCGTTATTGTACCATAGTCCAGCCATTTCTGAGAACCTCGCGCTTTTTCTAGGGGTGATAAATGACCAGTGGCGATCAATGGAAAATATCTGGAAAGGTAACAGAAATAATGGGGCAGAGAAATGGAGTAGGGGACTGACTTTTGAGGTGATCATTGTCACCTCCAATGGATCCTCATCGGGTCATTTCAACCTCACACTCCTGTCCTGAGGAAATTGAGGCCTAGGTTATCCGTGTAACCTTGGACAAATTACTCAAGACATTTTTCCTGTCTTATGACATGGAGGTGATCACGGTACCAACACAACTGGGAGTGTCGTGAGGATTCAGTGAGTGAACGTGTGCCAAGAAATGTCCGTGTGCCCTGCACATCCCCTGTACCCGCGGCTCCCTTCTCTGCCCCTAAGCATTGTTCTCTGGCACTTTGGTGACACTTGCTGTTCTATCTCATGCCCGTGTTCTAAGGTCGATTTAACCAGAGCCCTTTAACGGGTTTTGTTTCTGGTTTTCCAGTGTTGTAAACAACATTTGATGACTACCCTCATAGGGAAGGATTTGTGCTCATCCTCAATTCTCAGGTTAAATGTCTAGGATTAGAATTGCTGGGTCAAAGAGGGTACATATTTTGAAGGCTTTTCTTAATAGGCGCTACCAGATTCTCCTCCGGGAAAGTACTAGCTTACACGCCTCCCAGCAGTGAATGTGTGTACCAATTTCCATGTGTGGCCAGGTTATTAACTTTTAATCAAATGAAGGCCCGGGAAAAATAGGAGATATTTCCCTAAGGATAAAGCGTTCCTCGTTCTTGCTTTATAAGCAATAAAAGCTTAAGAGAACTTGGAGGGCGCCCAGAAGGCAAGTAGCATGTGTGACAGCAGCGCCCTCTACTGGCTCTCTCTGGTTGAGTGTGAGCCGTGCTAGACAGTGATGCTGAGATGGTTGCAGTTTATCTGTTCCATGAACCTTGGGGATAGGAACCAGGAGCCACGGGGCAACATTTTAAAAGGACATCTGACCATCTAAAAAGTCACTAATGTTTAGTTCTTGATCAGATTCTTTTACAACAGTGGTTCTGTACAGGGGGTGATTTTACCTTCCAGAGAACACTTGATAGTTATCCGGAGATGCTTTTGGGTGTTAAAAATCTCGGGGTTCGGGTGTAGGGAGCCTACTGTTAGATTCTTATGGGTAGAGGCCAGGGATGTTGCTAAGCGTGTTCCAATCACAGGCCAGTCTGACCGCAGTGCTCATCAGCTCAGGACGTCCATAGTGTTAAGGTTGAGAAACCGGGAAGAATCATCCCGAGAAGGTTTCTCTTTTCAGACTAAAATAAAGTACAGAATATTAATCTGTAACATACAATGTGCTGTGATGACTATTTGGTTGTAGAAACATGTTGGTTTTTCAAAATAAAATGGAACAGGTAGAAATGAAACAGTAAATGGGCATGTCTAGGAGAGAGGCCAGAGGAAAACCCAGCCCGTGAGAATGTCACAGGGACCAGTATGAGAGGGATTTTTTTTTTTTTTCTGTTAGCTTAACTTGGTTAAACCTGCCACAAATTCCTGTGGCTTTCCCTTAAAGGCTTTCTCTGGTAAAAATAGTACTTTATTTGACTCTCTTCCCCAGTACAAGCACTGCTGTTTTCGTAACATTTATAACCATGCCTTCCAGTGTTCAGTGAGGAATTACCATCTGTGGCTACAGTGTGCTCCCCTCACCATGCCCCAGTGAATGCTGATTCAAGCATTGTTCCCAAAAAGGAGAAGGACGAGAAGAACTTCAAAAATAATCTTAGAGAAGGGTGGGCCTGGAGGGGAAAGTATGATGAGAATGCCGGGAAACTGAAACTGTGCTGGAACTTGCTTTGACGTTTGTTGGGCTTGAGGACTTCTATCACTGGTGTGACCCAAACCTGCTTCTAAAGTCTTCTCTTGGCTGGGTGTGGTGGCTCATCCTATAATCCTAGCACTTTTGGAGACTGAGGCTGGAGGATTGCTTGAGGTCAGGAGTTTGAGGTTACAGTGACCTCTAATGACACCACTGTCCTCACGTCTGGGCAACAAAGTAAGACCCTGTCTCAAAAAAGAAAGAAAGAAAATTGTTTTGCTTTAGCCTTGCTAGCCTCTGAATTACTTGTATTCTAGAACATGTGTCTTGAAATGATGAGCTTGAGCGGTCTCCTTAGCTATTCTAAGTAATGTTAAGAGCATTATTTTGTCAGAAATGGGGGAAAACCCCGGCATCTTCTCCCTACACATCAGATACTATTTTGGTCGTCTTTCGTAAGTATTTTTCAGACTATAGGTCATGACTGATGGGTTGTAAAGTCGATTTCTAGATCACAACCAGCATTACAAAAAATATAGTCAGGTAGAAAATATCAAAGAGTATTCTGCATAGTTAGAGGAGCCTTAGTTTTGGTGATACACAAATACTTGACCATGCATATATATTCGTGCATTTGTGCACGTGTAGACCTGGTGGGCACGTTTTAAAGGCAATGGCTTAGGTTTTGCGATATGTTGAGATCTGACTTGCTTTCTAAAATTCTGTAAAGCTCTCGGTGATTCTTCCTCGCCCCTGTCCTCAACTTTGTCCTTGGCTTTTCCAGGAGGGACCCGGGAGATCGGCTCTGCTCTCACCAGGATGTGTATGCGCCACCGGAGCATCGAGGCCAAGCTGAGGCAGTTTTCCAGGTGAGGAGTGCATTTCACCCCAGCCTCCAGCACCCGTCTGAGTTCAGGTTAAGGAAGCTGTGATATGGCATAACTCACCTTGAGCAGCGCTAGTTACCCCACAGTATTTAAATCCCACAACCTTTCCCCCAGCTTGGTGCCTTCATTAAATGAGTATTTGGGGGCATCTGCTATATTCCTGGCACTGGTCTGGGCACTTGGGACACAGCAGAGAACTAGACAGCTGGGTCCCAGCCCTCATGGTAGCCCACACTCCCCTTCGAATTGTCTCTGTGTGCCTGCCTGCGTCTCTCCTCACGTTCCAGCAGCATGAGGAGCTGGTGCACCCCACTGGGGTGGGGCAGTCTGGGCCCCTCCCTTACAGGAGCCTTAGAAAGAGGAGCTGCAGGATCAGAGTGTACGGAGTGCCACGCCGTCCTGTGCTGTGGGCCCTGTGTGCTTCCTCTAGACCCTCCAAGAGGGCTGTGGCGGCTCACAGAACCGTCCGCCCTGCCAGCTGCCTGTCAGCCTGCAGGTTCCCCAAATGGGGAGGAATGGCGGTGGCTGGGATTTAGAGTCACCAGTGTTCAAGTGAAAATGGGCATTTGTTTCCCTAGCTTATCAGCATTAATTCATCAGTCTCATCCAGTTCCATTTGGGATACTGCATAAAACGGAGAAGTGCACCTGGAGATGCCTTCACCCCTCCAGGAGCCGGCCAGGCAGCTTGAGAATGTTCTGGGTCTCTCCATTCTTCTCTTTCTCTAGGCTGTGCATGTACATTTATGACTTAGAATCCTGCACACACATCAGAACCTGGTGGGTCTTTTTAAAAATAGTAATACAGGGGCCTCACCTTCAAAGTCTCCATTCGGGATGATGTAAGGCCCAGGTCTTTGCCTCTTGGTGGTTCCCATATATGTAGGCAGAGGGGTGACCCCAGTGGTTCTGCACTTGGCTTGTTCATGAGAGACTGGAACAGTCACGTTGACAGTTTCTTAGAGTCACTGAAAAGCGTTTTGAGAACAAATCTGCCGCCAGGCTGGGGCCTTAGACGTAAACATCAGCTTATTACACTGCCTTTCTTGCTTCAGGTAACTGTGATTTAGGTGTGTGTTTATAACCACATGTAAATCTGGACAACAGAAGGCATCTGTTCAATTTCTCTCTTTTTCTTTTTCTCTCCCATTTGGTAAAAGTGCTTTAATTGATTGTCTGATAAACCCACTTCAAGAACAGATGGAAGAATGGAAGAAAGTGGCCAACCAGCTGGATAAAGACCATGCAAAAGGTACAGGGCAGCATCTGACGCTTTGTCCCGCTCTGGGTGGTGCCATGGGAAGGAGCCGCTGCCTCTGCTGGGTTTCCTGGCTCACCTGCAAGCTGAGGGCCCACTCTGTCCCTGCCACTCCAGTAGGCTCTTCAGCGTCAGGATAAGGATGACAGAGCGATGTCACTGCAAGACTGAATTCTGTTTCTTTGTAGGAACCATCACCCAGCAGCTGATAGTCTGATCACTCAGTGCCACTAATTGTAGTCAGCTGAATTAAAGGGGAATTGTAATGACAGGTTTAAATGCCAAACATTCATACATAAGGCATTTAAGTGTATTTTGAAAACTAGACTTTTAATGACATAATCCTACCCTGGGTTTCCTGCCTAGAACTGGCCATTCTTTTTGTGTATTGTCTTGAGTAGGTGAGACGAGTCTTTGTGAACTGGTTTAGTTAGTTGTCAGGGACCTCGATGGGATGAGAAGGAACGAGGTGTAATCTGTGGAGGAAGCAGCACTGATACGCTCAAGTGAGTGCTTTGTGTTCCCTTTAGTGAGACTACTTGGTAAGAAGCTCTAATCCCCTGTTCAGGTCGTGCTGATGATTTTTACATACTTTTACCCTTCCCTCATTTCTGCACCGACAGCCACTGAACTCTGTCCCATCCCTGGGCACTCCCTGGGGCCACAAAGATAAATAAGTTGATCGTGCCTTTTGGTGCATGTCCATTAATATTTGTTAATCACAGAAAATAGGCTCCTGTAGTTGTGTCTTCATTGTTACTAGAAATTAGTCTTAAGTAGAACTTCATCAACCATTTTAATAAAAGAACCAGGAATGGCAGTGACTTACGTTGAGATTCAGAAGTAGGGATATAATAGATGGATATTTAGCAATTATGGAAAAAAGTTCATATAAAAATCTTTTATTTCTCCTACCTTAACTTGAAATTAAGGAGAGAGGCAAATTCAAAGGATTAACTGCCCCACTGTGTATTAATCAGGTTATGGGTTAATCAGGGTTGTCTTCTCTTAAGTTCACTGGACTTGACCATTTGTACTTTTCATTTGATAAAAGAAAAGGGAAACATTTGAAATTTTTTTCAGATGGGCAAAGACTTGATAGTTTACATTTGGCCCAATTAACTTCGTTCATTTATTTCATTTATTAAATGTTCCTATTTGATGTGCAGCAAAGCGGATTTTATGGCAAGGACTTCCAAATTGGATGTGTAGCACTTTTTATAAGAGTGGCTGTGCTGAGCCTGTGGGGAGAAGGCAGCGGGTCTCTCAGGGAGCCCTGCTCAATCTCTGCTCGTCCAATAAAACAAAGGTCCGATTTTAATGGCGTACACTCTCCCCTCCCACTAAGTGCCCACAGAGAAACACTTCTTAGTTTTTTTCCTTAGGTTTCATATGCAGAGACTAAGGCAGAGGCTATGCCAGAATGTGAATCAAGACCTATTGTCAGGCCCCGCACACCTGCTAAGGGGTCCCACACGAGGCAGAGGCCAAGAGGTCATGAGGGTGTAGAGCCCCTGGCCCCCAGCTGTTGTGGCAGAGCCCTTTTTTTATCTTTGTAAGTCAGCGTTAACTCAGTGAGCACGGGCCAGGTAGCAGCCACACACACCCCACTCTGCTAGAACGCGGAACATGGAGTGAGAGTGTGTGTGCCCCAAGGGCCATGGCGGACGAGCACGCGTTGGGTTGAGGGATTAGGAGGTGCTGTTTGTCGGAAGCCTAATGGATGGATGTGATTCTATCAGCCTGAACTTGGGCCTCTGAGAGGTGTCCTAGCAAGAGGGAAAGCCATACAGAGAAGCAGGGCAGATGGGGCGATGGCTGGGAAAGAGCAGAAAGCTGCCCTCAGGGCTTCAGTCCATCCTCCAAGGCTTTGTGTGTCCAGGCGGAGGAGCCTGGGGCGTGGGAGTGGTGGCCTGGCTGTAGCACTCCCTGTTTTTGAACAGGGAAGTGGACAGGAAAGTGACGTTTCACTTTAGCAGAACTATTCTGGCCGCAGTTCATTTATGCTTTCCACAGATGCTCTCCGTGCCTTATGTGCCAGGCTCTGTGCTAGGCTTTGAGGACCGAGTAGTCTAGACAGACACAACTCTGTCTTCATGGAGCCAAAGTTTAGGAGCGCTGGTGGTGTAGCAAGGGTGGGAAACATCACTCTAAGGATCCCATGACCTGCGTGCGGGTAGAGTGAAGGAGAAACTGGGGAGACAGGAGGAGTTGGCTGAAAGGCAGCTCTAAGAGCGTGTAAATGGCGCTCCGACAGGCTTGGGGCCGGCAGAGGGGAAGCGTCAGGCTGGCTGCGAGGGAGCCGTCCAGGTGAAATGTACGGCAGCTGGCAGTTAGTTGACTGTGAGGGCAGCAAAGGAGAGGGGTGTTAGAGGTGACTGGCATCTCAGGTGTCTGTGTGTGGATGGGCGCAACAGAAATGGGGAAGTCTGGGCATGAGCTGGTGGGGGAGATAGTGCGGCTGGCAGGGGTGGGGTGCTCGTGGGCGTCCCTCACCTTGCTGCTCATGGTGTCTGGCCGGGGGATTGATAGTGAAAGTGAGGCATCTGGGGCTTGCTAGTTTTTCCCCCATGTGATATAGTTTCACTAGGAGCACTTTTCTGAATTACAACATCTAGCCAGCATCTTTCCCATCTGGGGTTCTCTTTTGAGCAAGGCTCAATGGATTTGGGCCTTGGAATAGTAGATAATATTAACAATCTTTCTTGATACTTGAACTAAGGAACTATAGGTTTTTTTTTTTTATTAAAATAATCCCAAATGAAGTCTTTCCTTAAATCTGGCACTGGGAATGTGGCAGGGAAAGAGCATCGGGTGTTTTGTAGTTTTTCATGTCAATAACCTCTTAGTTAGAAAATGTCATCATGATTCTGTATTCCAATAAAGCCATTTGTTGCTTGTCACAGTTTATGTTTTCTGTGAAGGAGGAAATGGCTTTTTCTAAAACAATTCTCCGTTGGGCAAAATGGTAAAATTATTTAATTTTCTACTTTCTTTTAGAATATAAAAAAGCCCGCCAAGAGATAAAAAAGAAGTCCTCAGATACGCTGAAACTGCAGAAGAAAGCAAAAAAAGGTAACTCCTAAAATTCTGCTAATGCTGTTGGTACTCTGAGAAAAAAATAAATGCATGCTTGACTGATCTTTGAAGGAGAAGGTTTTGAATTCTTAGACTCCCTTGTGTCTGAAGGACCTGGAGAACAGACAGGAGCTAACAGAACCTATGTGGATTAGTCTTCAAAGGGCAGAATAGGTATTAAGTCAAAGCCCTTGCAAAGTAGAACGTGACTTGTTCCTTCCCCCACCTTTGTCTTCCAAGTTTGACAGTTTTTCCATGTCTATTGTGCTTTGTAGTGAAACCTATAAATTTCTTAGAAGCTTTGGGATAATGCAAAAAAGGCTTTATGCAAATGTTCTATAGTAGTTATTATAGAAATTATGTCATTTCCTCCTCCAGCTTCTACAGCCTATAATCTCTGAAACCCTTTATTAAGTCTTGTGAGGATGTTATCATAGAAATGGCTGCAGGGGGAACCGGGAGTTGTTGCCTTGTGTGGGGGGTTTCACTGTGTTCGTGAAAGCAGGGCTCCATAACTCACCGCTGAAGAGAACCAGGCTGGTGCAAGACACCCCTTTTCCCCATTTTATCGTTTATTGTCGGTCACTAACCAATGAACTACCAGATCCTTGTCCCACCTTTGTTCTTCCAGAAGGGACCGTGAGTTTAAGGAAAAAAGAAAAATCTAGCCACACCCACTTTCCCAGTATCAGAACATTTTACTAAGACCTAAAATGTAGGGACTTTCTTTTGAGCTGGAGGAGATGACATTCCTTCCAGTTTCCTAGTATTTTAATCCGCTGCACCCGAGTGATAAAATGGGCTCTTCCCAGCAGGCTGCTCTGTGGGTTGTGTTGAGCATTAAGCTGGGACAGCAACCTTTTCAGGGAGGCCTCCCCAAACCAAAGTTTCTTCTTTCCTAAACAAGTAGTTATTTAGAATTAAAAGAAAATATATTTGGAGGGGCAGTGTGGGCAGTGGGGTGATGATAAGACAGAGTTTTTAAGCTTTGAAATTTCTAAAAAATGCCCTCCCACCCCAATTCCCACAAAAACCATAGCCCAGTTCAAGCTAAAGGCAGCAGAATTTTCAACTACAGTCATATTTTCTTTCCATATCGGCTCCAACAGTTTCTTTTGAACGTGTGGGTTTTATTTGGCAGGGAGTTGTGTTGTTTTGTTTGTCTGGTGCTTCTCCAATTATATTCTTTTTAACTAGGGCACCTGGGAGCTAGTGTTTGACAAGCAATAGGGCTTGTGGCCAGTAACATTTTAGTGAGTCTAGAGGTGTAAATGAAATCACTACCATATTCCATCAACTCTGAGGCCCCCTAAAGAGCAGGCTGGTCAACATTTGGTGCTGAACTCCACCTAATGGACAGTTTGGCAGCTTTGAAATAGGAAGGATTAATGGGCTTGGGGAGATGGTCCAGGGAAGATGCTTGGGCTTGGAAAAGGTTTGGGAATTTGGGAAAAGAGTAGAGTAAGGAAAAGGAGCTGTTTTCTCTCAGCCCTTCCAGCCTTTTCAGAGGCCTTGAGTTTTTGGCTACCGTGGTGATCCTTTTATCTAAATTCTGCATGGAGGCTGAGATGGTCCTGGTCTGTCACTCAAAGTCACTGGTGTTATCCAATTAACAGAATTTGGACCCCTTGGGTGAAGCCCGATAGGCTGATGGCAGTGTAGCATGAAAGGAACCTTCGGCTGGGGCTGTAGACAGGATAATGAGCTCCCCTATGGAGGCAGGTTGGAGAGATTTGGAACCCACAGGATACTGGATTGCGTGTAACGTGAAGAGATGCTTCTGGCCACAGGACTTGGGAATAATTGGCATTTAGCTGTGAAGTTTCTTGGGGTCCTTGGGCCTGAGGGCTGAGAGAGCTGTTTTCAGGGGTTTCTAAAGCATCTGTCTTCCTAGCCCATCTTCATCCCGGCAGTCTCGGGCACCGGGTCCTTTCCACAGGTGTACTTACATCTAAGATCAGTCAGTTCAATAGCTCAGAATGTTCTGGAGATTTTCTAGTTGCTTCAAAGTACAAGCAGAAAACAATTTTTACTTCTCTCTTCACAAAAATATTTTCGAAAATAGAAGTGTGTTTTTTGGCCAGCTACTCATATTTGTCTATTTCTGGGTGAATATAGCCTTCTAGAAGGTACCAGACTCATCATCCTGACTAGATTCCTGCTACAGAATGCTCCCCCGGAGGGCCTGTGGCCTGAGAATGGATTGAAACCACCAAGATTTAAGGGCCAGAAAAATTCTGGTCATTTGAGGCTTTCATTTGTTTGGGGGTCTGGTTAGTTGAAGTTTCCTTTTTAGCTAGAAAACCTCTTGAGGCAAAGTCTTAGACTCTTGGCTTATATAAAAGTGTTAGTCTGTTTCTTCTGAGATGTACACCATGTATTAGGAGAGATGAAGCCTTTGGATACATTTTTGGTGTGTCTTGATAAAACTGAAATCTGATTTATACAGCCAGATAATCACTTCCTTTTTAATGCATTTTCAGAAGATTATCAGGCAGCTTTCTGCCATGCCTTTTCCAGAAACAATGATCTTTGATCTAAAAATTCTTCTGCCTCTCTTTCAAAATTCCAAATGCCTTTGTGCACTTGGCTGTGGTTTTAGGGCCCCCCGATGGGGGCACACACACACATACACACGGGCTGTGATTTTAGCGAGCACCTCATCTACGTTACTTCTTACTCTACAGATAATACCTTCGATCACATTCTTTATTTGATTTTTTTTTACTATAAAGAAAGGTCATTTGTGATCTAAAGGTATCTAAATATTTTCATCTAAAAACATTTAATGGTTTGCCTCTTACTAGGTTTTATCTCAGAATCATTATAAAGCACCTCGGGATATGCTGCAGCTGTGGGTGAATGTGCCCAGAGAGAGGTGGGGGCTAGAGAAGCAATCCCCACCTTCAGAGAAGTTTTGAGTGTGTGCACAGGGTCGACACAGAGTCATGGGTACAGGGTCAAGGGCAGAACTCAGAGCCAACCTTGCTTCCAAGGGGAGGAGCAGAGGCAGCAGGATGTTGAAGAAAAGGACCCACCCAGTAGCCTACGGAATCTGACCCTCTTCCCGCTTCGTGACGCCAGCTCACTGAGGTCAGGTCCTTGAGTTGACCACTTCTCAGCTGGGGAAGGAAGGGAGGATCAGAAATGAGAGGTATTCTATGCTATTTACCTACTTTTGTCACCTTCCTGTACAAAGTCAACAGCCTTCTCATTTCACTAACTCCCATATTATTTATTTATTTGAGACAGTCTCACCATGTCACACTTGGTAGAGTGCTGTGGCATCACAGCTCACAGCAACCTCAAACTCTTGGGCTTAAGCAATTCTCTTGCCTCAGCCTCCCAAGTAGCTGGGACTACAGGTGCCTGCCACAATGCCCAGCTATTTTTTTGTTGCAGTTGTTTAGCTAGCCCAGGCCGGGTTCAAACCCACCACCCCTGGTGTATGTGGCCATTGCCATAACCACTGTGCTACAGGCACCAAACCTAACTCCCAGATTATTAATTTAAGTGGAAAATATGGCAGAGCTTTCTGTTTTTATCTGTGAATTAATAAAAGTATATCAGGGTTTTTTTGTTTGTTTGTTTTTGTTTTTTTTTACAATAATGGCTAACATATATCAAGTGCTTATCATGGCCATGTGCCACTTACTAACCTTTAAGTATTAAATCTAAGAAGTCTTTGGTTTCTTTTTTTGAGATAGCATTTTGCGGTGTTGCCTAGGTTGGTCTCAAATTCCTGGGCGCAAGTGATACTCCTGCCTCAGCGTCCCAGGTAGCTGGGTTGCAGGTGCATGCCAATGCACCCAGCAGGGACTGGGATATTGTAGTATGTTAACCAATGAGCTGACATTTAAATAGCTGAATGTATCATTTATCACTGGAGGCTGCGAACACAATAATACAAATGCGTAAACAGTCTCACAGAGTTGTTTACCCACAGAGTATTTGCTGTTATACTAAAATTTTAAATTCTTTTAACTTTTTTCTTCATTCTTATCCATCCTAAACTTTGTTTCCTAGGATTTCCTAGATAACTTTCCAAGTTAAGATAAATTATACTCAAAGATTTTCTTGTTAAAGCATCTCAATGGGCTTCTGGATATAGATTCTTCATCTCATTTAAAAAAATCCTTGCCATATTCTCTAGGGGTGATAACTACTAAGTAGGAAGATTTCTGTTTAGAGGAGAAGGAAAGAATATTAGTGAGGCAGGCAAGGGGAACTTGGATGTCCAGCTCTTGGCGGATGTGGGGCTAATCAGCCCTACTATAAAGTTTGGCAGTGAACCACAGACTGTTGAACACACCAAACAAAGGTAAGACCGCTGCTGTTCGAATACCAGTTTGACTTTATTATTTTCCTTTTTGTGTCAATTGTGTATCCTGCACTTTCTCACCGTGCGCCACCCCTGCCCAGTGGACGCTTTCGGTAAGTCTACCATCCCGCATCTCTGGTGGCTGGTCACGGTGTGGTCCTTGCTGTGGGCTTTCCGTGGTTGTCCAGACCTATGCTAGTTGCCCAAATTTTCCTACCAGCTCAGAGCTATCCATTGTGCCTACTTAATTTTCTATAACTTTAAGAAAATTGTGTGTGCGTGTGTGTGTTTTTAATCATTTTCCTCCTTGGATGTTTGGCCATTTAAAGTGTTAGCACGACATACTGAGAGCCTTTGCAACATCGTAATTCAGTAGACTCATGGAAAAAAGAAATACAGAGTGATTTAAACTGTCCTTTCCACAGGCAGTAAACATTTACGCATACATATATGTCGGAGTATATATGTATGTGTGTATTTATGCCACAGGCAAAACATGTAAAGCTACACGTCCTAAAATAATTTGCACGTTGAATTTGGTTGTATTAAGCTTGTAAACCATCTTTGACTTTGTCCCTTTGGACCATATACTGTAGTTCTTTTCAAAACCAATAATTTATATCTTTAAAAAATGAGAAGTATTTCTTATTTCAGTAGAGTGTGTGAAATGTTTCATTTCAAAGATACCACATCTTCAAATTCAATCCCCCAAGTGATTCTTCCTGATTGAAGGTTGAGCCTCACTCTGTGGGTAACTGTGCTACTAAAACTTGAAGTCGCTTTTGCAGTCTCGTTGCTGTGCCTCTGTCGAGGGAGGTCTGTCTGTGAGGTGTCCATGTGGTTCATCTTGCCTGAGTGTGAACATTCTACTGAACGGGTCCAAAGAGGTTTTTGGATTGAATTCTGTCATTCCCAACAGACCTGATGTACTTGGGTCTCCTCTGTCATGTGGGGCTGGGGTGTTTCCACTCTGGGGAGCACAGTCCTGCCTCTGTTTGTTCTCACGGTGACCTTGGGCTAGTCATTCCCTAACTTTAAATTTGATGATCCTTTCTAGTTCTCAATACTGTGATTATGAAATAGCTTGAACAATTTCTGTCTATTTAAATCTTTGGAAGGAAGGTGAGATATAGCCACTTTTTTACTTACTGCAGAAAAATTCACATAATAAAACATAGCATTTTAACCCTATTGAAGTGTACGTTTCAGGGGCTTTTGGTATATGCACAGTGTCATGCAGCTATCACCACTGTCTAATTTCAGAACATTTTCATCATCCCCAGAAGACCCTTCATGCCCTTGAAGCAGTCACTGGCTTTTTCCCACCCCCCCGACCCTCCCAGCCCCTGACAACCACTCATCTGCTTTCTGTCTCTGGATTTCCCTGTTCCGGACATTTTATATAGATGAAAGCATATAACACATGGTCTTTTGAGGACATTGTCTTTTGACTCTTGAGTTTTATTGGAACCTTTACTGAGAGCCTGGCATGAGTCAGTCTGTGGAATAAATGGGGCATTGTTTATTTGAAATGGTGGCAAGTAAGTTTGGAATAAATGAAGAAACCATACAGCCTCTTGCTTTTGTATCTTCCAAAGATTCTGCTTATCTTTTTAAAAACAATGTTTTTGTAGAGATAGGATCTCACTGTGTTGTCCAGGTTAGTCTCAAACTCTTGACCTCAAGCAATCCTCCTGCCTCAGCCTCACAAAGTGCTGGGATTACAGGTGGGAGGCACCAAACCCAGCAGATTCTGCTTATCTTTCAAAGGAAAATTTCGGCAGCCCCTTTTTGCTTTCTGTCCTGCAGGGGCTGGTTCGTAGGGCTAAACCACAGCGAATTTGGAAATAAGCACATACGAAAAGCTGCATGGTTTGACGTTCTCATAATTTAAAAAACATATATATAAAGAGAGGGAGAAGTAATTATTTTCAAAAATTGGGTATACAATTGTGGGAAGTGGCAAGTTCAAAATTTGCAGGGTAGACAGGCAAGCTGGAGACTCAGGGAATGGTTGATGTTGTCATCATTAGTGTTACACTTTTTAAAAAAGTTTTAGGTCATTTTTGTACAGGTTGAGTGTCCCTTTTTGGAAATGCTTATGACCCGAAGTGTTTTGGACTTGGGAATATTTGCATATACATAATGAGCTCTCTTGAGGATGGGACTCAAGTCTAAGTATCAAATTCATTGATGTTTCCTATTTACCTTATAGACATGGCTTAAAGGTAATTTGTACAATATTTTTAATAATTTTGTGTATGAGACAAAAGTCAAGACTGCATTTTGACTGCAGCCCATCACATGAGGTCAGACGTGAGATTTTCACTTGCATTGTGATTTTCATGCTCAAAAAATTTCGGACCTTGGAGCATGTCAGATTTTGGATTTTGGATTAGGGATGTTCAACCTGTATTTGAAAATCTATATTTGAACCATGTCTCATGAGAG
The DNA here is from genome assembly GCA_963574575.1 of Galagoides demidoff. Taxonomy (NCBI): domain Eukaryota; kingdom Metazoa; phylum Chordata; class Mammalia; order Primates; family Galagidae; genus Galagoides; species Galagoides demidoff. The sequence goes on along the minus strand of CAUYQV010133091.1, from coordinate 37,238 downwards.
TTAAAATGTTCTGGTTTAACAGCAGGGGATAAAAATATATACATGTATGGAACTCTCCTTTGGTCTGCTTAGAGCTATTTATCCTGAACCACGGGTCACTGTATAAGCAATGCCTAGGGCTTTCCAAATGGAAGGAATTTATAAATTAGTAAAAAAATGTGTTGAGACTGGGAGGGGCTATACTGTTCCTGTGAGTAACTTCCATGCTCCTGAACTCAGTAGTTTAATCTGACGTGCTCCTTGCTGTGATGAGCACAAGCAAAAGGTGTAGCTTGGGGCAAAGAGGGAGGAACCCAGCCAGGCTTGGGGTTGGGGTAGTGAGATTAAGGATGAAAAGGGGTGAGTTGGAGGAGGATGGCCAGGGGCCATCAAAGCACAGGGGACAGTATGTGCTGAGATGTGGCTATCACTGCTTGGAAGCACCAGAAACAATGGTGGAGAGTAGCCATGTCACAGAGGAGTAACCAGAGGGGCAGGCCGCCAGGTCCCACCAAGGGTGAACTCTATACATAGAGAACCACAGTGGCTTAAACCACTGGTTTCCTGGACAGTGCCCTCCATGATGACCTGCTAGGAAGGCTCATGGGGTCATACAAAAGGAGGGTGCTCGGCCAGACTCCTTCCCTGTGTGTGGAAGCAGGGGTGGCACAATTTTAACTTTTAGACCTAGTGTGACAATTGGGAAGCCTTTCCTGCCCTGAATCAGTGAGGACCTTTGAACTTAACCCAGAAAACTCCTGCTAAGGGATATAGCATTTCAGATGAATGCACATAGCCTCAGAGACTGGGATGTTTGTTAGATGGATTTCACACCTGCAGATTCAGGGCAAAAACAAGCCAGATATCCACCAAAGGCCCAGAGCTGTGAACTCTCTTCCTTTGCCCAGCTAGTCTCTGGTAAAGCCTCACAAGACACAGCTTGAGTGCCTTGCCTGTGACTTTGGGCTCAGATGTCTCGAAGTGTCCCTGTGCAGGATGGGACCATTGTCAAGGTGCATTGCACCTGTGGCTGCGTTCAGCAGCCAGGGCCACAGCAGGGGCCGGGGACCCAGATACAAAACAACAGGGAATTAAAACACCTTGTTTGAAATGTTGATTTCTTACATCATATAGTTTTCTTCTCCCTGGACAACACTAAATGGATGGTGTGGAGTGTGACTGAGGGGCAGGGCGGGAAAGCGGTTGTGGCCTCTCTTGAGTTGCCCTGTACGCCATCGATGATTTTCCCAGGGCTAACTGATTGGCATCTGGTACCATTCTTCCAGTCACAAGCCTTCTTCACTAGTTCATTTATTCATTCATGCATTTGTTCAGGACACAGCGCCTCCTCTGTGCTGGACTCTGGTGGCTGCTAAGGAGGTGAGGGCAGCCTCCGCCCTTCACTCGTCCCCAGGAGGGCACATGCATATGTGTTCTCACGTCAATTCTGTGACCTTGGTTAGGTGTCCTACAATTCAGTTACATTCTGGCACTAGATGGAGTTCATGTAGCCCCCACAAAGTAAAGGCTCAGTCCCACAAGACTACACCAGCTTCAGTCCCCAGCCACAAGTAGATCCACTGGCCCTCCACATTTCTGCTCAGCAGACCACAAATTTGGGGTTTCCTATGACCCCTTCCCTCCTCTAGTTCGATAATTGACTAGAAGACGCCCAGGTCACAGGAAAGCACTTACCCCGTGGTTACTGACTTGCCGTGAAGAGTGCAGCTCACAGCCTTGTGCACGATGCTAGAGATGTGGCTTTCAGGACTCTGCTGAAGCTCCGGAGAAATTCTTGGCTTCTAGATAATTCCACCATGACAGTGTGTATTTGGATTAGACTGTGGCTTCACTGGAGACCCAGTTAGCAAGTGACTGTTGTCGAGGTGAGAGATGATGATGCCTGGAGTTCAGGGAAGTGGCCACCAGATAGAGAGTCAAGGACTTTTTAGGAGAGATTTAAGTCAAAGGCAGAGATGTTGAGGTGATGGCAAGTTTCAGATCAGGCACGCAAGTGGCAGATGGTAGAGTTTCTTTAACCACAAAGGAAGAAGCATTTTGGAATCCTGAGGATTCTCTGTTTGAGACACTCCAGGTGGGGAGCTGCAGGGCAGCCTGGAACATTTTCTCTTTGTTTCCTGTCTCTTCTTTTCCTTCACTTTGATGAGCAGATGATTGCTCAGGGACTAGTAAAGCATCTTGGTGATGAAATAAATACCTTTAGTGTGGGTGTTTAGAATTATGGGATCTTTTGCATTTCCTTACATCAAAGAAGACCTTGAACTGAAAGCAATTTAACCCCCGCCCCCTGCGTACTTATCCCCTGCTAATGTCCTCAGCTAATCTCAGAAGGACGGCTTCAGAGATTCTGCCCTGGAAGCTGATAGCACCTGCCGCCTACTGAGTGCTCAGCACGTGCCAGGCACTGTTCTGAACACTTGATGTGGATTAATCCTTTTGCTTTCACATCAACCAGGTGAGCAAGGTGCTGTTATTATGTACATTTCCCAAGTAAGGGGAAATTGGGAGCACAGTGGGGGGAAAAATAACAAGAAATTGAGTTTGTTTGAAAAATGTTAAAGCTAAAGGACATTAGTCTTATCTGATCAAATCTATCTTTCTTTTGATTTCCGATTTTATTTTTTAGTGATATCAAAGAAAAACTACTGTGAGGGTGGTGCCCGTAGCTCAAGGGGTAGGGCACTGGCCACGTACACCCAGACTGGTGGGTTTGAACCTGGCCCAGGACAGCAAAACAGCAATGACAACTACAACAAAAAAAATACCCAGATGTTGTGGTGGGCTCCTGTAGTCCCACCTACTTGGGAGGCTGAGGCAAGAGAATCGCTTAAGCCCAAGAGTTTGAGGTTGCTGTGAGCTGTGACACCACGGCACTCTACCAAGGGTGCCAGAGTGAGAGGGTATTAGGGTATTAGGGTATTAGGAGTAGAAGGTGACTTATGAAGGGATAATGAAGGCAGCCTACTGTTGGTGGGAAAAGGGAATTTGTCATTCCAAGTAGGAATCTCCAGCATCACTTTGCATGTGCATTTTAGGACTTATATCTTGTATTTCACTATTTACAGCCTGTATGTCATCTAACTCTAGGATGCCATCCATCACTAGAGTCAACATTATTTTCTAGACTGCTAAAAATGAAAAAAAAATCAAAACTGCCTATCAAACTATATAATACCCTGGATTATAAGACACTTCCACAGTGGGGGACAAGTGGCTGTCTGAGAATGCAATCCACCGTGTGTGTGTGTGTGTGTGTGTGTGTATGTCAGGGGCAGATGGCAGTCATCTTGCAGTATTCTAATAGTTTCCCCATACGTCAGTCTCAGAAAAGAGAAATGACCTTGGATGTCCTGGACTCCTGATGGCAGTCTTGGCCCAGTGCATCCCAGGTCTGTTCTTACCCCATTGGAAAGCCTCTTGCCTGATAACAGGTCCTGGCTTGGTGACTGTGTTGGGTGCAGAGTGAGTTGGAGAGGCTGGACCAGTACAGATAATGCTGATCACACTCGACTGGCTTTTGATTGGCTGGTCAGCTCCTGGTAGCTTGTTTCCAGCATTTGTGTTTGCTGTGAGGAGGAAGCGTAAAGAACGTGGGCTTCTGAATGGGGAAGACCTGGGGCTGGATTCTAGATGTACCTGTGACTAGCTTGCAGTAATTGTGGCCCTGTGTCAGCCACTGTATCTCCTGTAGTCTCATCTATCAAAAGGGACATTGATTCCTGCCTTGAAAGTTTATGCATAAGATTAAGGAAAATAAAGTATAAACATTAGGAAGTTGATACAGGATCTTCATTTCATTCCTGAAAGCTTTGTAAACTCTCCCTCCTTAATCAAACATTCCTTCCTTCTTTAGGGGTGCTGCTTGGGCCCATAGCATGGTGCCCATTTACAGTGCTTTGTCCCAGGAACCCTTACAGTGAAGATCGTAATCATGATTTCCCCCGGTGAGGGAGAGTAGCAGAATTCCCTAGCACAAACACACCAAGACCTAGAAACTGGCAGTGGGGAAAAAAAAATTCTCAGGACTGAGGATGCCTTAGATTTTACAGAAAAAGCTGAAAGCACTTCTGTGCCTAAGGATTCTGTCTGGGAAGCCCAGCTAAGGCACCCCCTCCCGTCTCCGTTTGGCTGCTTACTGAGTCCTGGAATTTGCTGGCTTTGAGGTGTTAGGCCAGTTGAGGGCGTGATGGTGGAGGCCAGCGAGCAAACTCAGGACAAGTTAGCGTATCAGGGCCTCCTCCTTCATTTGCAAATATTTGCACACTTGCCGTCGTCCAGGCAAGTGTGCTGAGTGAGAACACAGGGAACTGAGCAGACTCACTCAGAGGTTCTGCCCACGTGAGGCTGCCGTTCACTAGGAGAGATTGATGTCAATCAAATAACTGGAGAAATTAAAAAAGACAGAATTCAAACTGGGGGAAGGACAAGCATAAGGAGCGTCTGAGATCAAGTAGGAGAATCCCAGCCTGGGAGGGGTTCAAGGAGACCTTCCCTGAATGGTCTAGAATTAAGCCAGACCTAAAGGATGAACAGGTGTCAGGCACAAGGGGGAGAGTTTACATAAAGATGGGATGGAGCCCAGACCCCAGAGGGTGAAAGGGAGAAAGGGAGCAGGAGAATAGCCCGAGAAGGCGGAGGCTGCGAGATGGGACAGCATGATTCTGCTTATGGGCAGGCCGTGCTAAGGACATTGGGCTTGAGAGCAGTGGGAAAGGAGTAATAACAGTATTTGCATTTTGAAAGTAATTCTGGGCTCTGGGGGACCTGGTCTGAGTGAAGCTGGAGTGTTGCTTTAGCAGTTGTGAGAGATCATGGTGGCCCAGTGAGGGCAGAGGTAGCAGAGGTCAGACAGGAGGGTGGAACAAGTCCTCGTGGGAGTAGGAATGGGAGGCAGGACCTGTGCACCAGGAGTCAGCGGTGAAATGAATGGGCTTTTGTATAAGCAGAACCTCCATAGATGACCCCCTTCCTATACTGACCACCTCCATAAGTTGGCCTCATTTTCATAGACTGGACAAGCACCACGTGTATGAATCAGTACAATAGGCCTAGTTCCTTATGTTGACCACCTCCATATGCTGACCAGTTTGTTATAGTCCCTTGGGTGGTCAACTTACAGAGCTTCTACTGTGTATAAAATCAGCACCAGTACAACTTGGAAGCTGTGGACCTCAAAAATATCCTGACATCATAAAACCAGTGCATCTAATAGGGACATGAAAGAATTTCTTCCACAGTTTTTTTTTTAATAAATATAATTATATGTTATATTTAGTGAATTTAAGAAATAAACATTGTGTTTTAGGTTATGATATATCCAGAATGGAATGTTCTCACTACGACTACAATTACAGAAGTCTTTACAGATTGTGCTTATTTTAGAATACTAGTTTGAGAGACCTCTAATCATTACATAATACATATTTAAAATAACGTTGGTATAATCAGAGAATAATTTAAACTTGTGTTTACCAAATTAGATAATTCTGGGTTTTATTCCCTTTTTTCTTTCTTATGCAGATCTATTACTTAAAGTTAGCGTTATTAATTATAGACAGACAGGTGCCTTGTAACTTGTGAAAGGAAGTAAAGATATTTATTTTTCCAATTTCTTATCATCATAGGTGGTTGTTTAAAATAAACGCGACCACAGTCAAAGCACATCCAAGCAGGTTTGATCAAGCACTATGCATTTCGCTCTGGCATCTCCACACACCTTGCTCCCCCAGAGTTAAGAACGTTCTGACGTGGTCCTCAGCCCTCCATGTTCTGTTATTAATAACCTCATGGAAGAGATCAAGAAACTTAAAGAAGCCCTCTAGACTAGCAACAAGCTACACAGCCTCGCCCAACAAGGCCCAGGGCTGGCCAAGCTGTCTTGCCCGGTACAGAGGAAAAGCAAATGTTCAGGGTTCTCCAGAGCTTTGCTGCCAGTGGGGTTGTATGATGTACACATTCGGTGCGTGTGGGTTCAGCTACACAAGCCAGCATTTTAAATGGAAGAGAAAAGCCCCAGTTTTCACAGCGCTGGTGAGGCCCAGCCTTCCCTCTGCGAGCCCTTGGGCACGGTGGTGGTCTCCAGGAGGGGAGCCCTTGACCACCTTATAGGTCCCTGGAGAGAAGATGGGAGAATGCTTTCGTAGGTTTCCTGTCTACTGAAATGTGAAACCAGTGGCTCAGGTGGCCAGGTTAACCTATGGGAATGACTCTTCCTATATCCTCAAGGAAGAAATAGAAGAAAGGGTAAAGAGTTATTCTGAGGAGTAGAAGGTGGTGACTAAATGGAAGAACAAGTGAGCAAAATATGCTGACGCTTCTCAGATAGTGTATTTCTTATATAGAGGACCCCCCCCTTAGCCTTAGGGAATACGTTCCAAGGCCACAGGAGCATAACTGAAACCAGTGCTGGTACCGACCTGTCTTTACTGGTTTTTTCCCTATATAGGCAGCCCCCTGGGGTATGACCAAGATAGATTCTATAAGTTCTTAAGTTGAATTTGGATGTCAGTTGGAACAGGTAGATTTACTATTACCGGTAATAGCCTCTGTTCCTAAGTGCAAGCCACATGTCAGTCGGATGTTTGTAACTCAGGGACTGCCCATACGTTATAATTTAGGCACAGTAAAAGATTCGTAACATAATAAAATAGAAGAATTATGTACTAACAATATACTTCACTACAAGTGGTGTGAACGTGGTTTGCTTTCCTCCTTCCTCTGCTTTCTCCCGGCCCTCTCTCCAAATAGCCCATTGAACTGCCCCTTCAGGTAACTGAGCCTGGAGGCAGAAAGCCCTGTGGATAAGAGGGCACAGTTGTCAGGTGTTGTGGGATAAAATCCCTACCTGGACGTCGATGCTGTGTACTGTCCACACGATACATTTGTGCTCACTTGACCACTGAGAGTTACAGACACAGAGTTGTGCATACTTTAATGGCCATCTGAGGCATTTTCAAGGGTGATCTTTGACTACATCTAATTTTCTAATTATATGCTAACTTAGAATTTATTTCCTGCCTGAGAAATCACTTTTCCTTACTCGATCACCTTGTCTATTGGGATGTTCTTCAAGCCTGACTGCCTCTTGCTCCAAATTAAGCTTTCTCATCTGCTTATAAGAGAAAATGTGGAACACATTCCTACCTCTGAGACAATTTTCCCTCACCCTTTTCCTTCATAAAATCACATAGCATGTTGCTTTGAATGTTCTCTACATCATTCTAGGAGAGGTAAACAGGTAAGGGCCCTTCCAACATGGTGGCGGGGTTCATTCCCTCAGCTTCAGGGTGCAGGGCAGAGACTGGGCTCAGTGTTATGGGAGTCAGGCCATGTGGGCGTTACCCTGGCTTTGTGCCTTGCCCTCTGTGACCCTGGATAAGTCCCTCAACTCCTATATGTCTTGGCCTCCACAGAAACTAGAGCATGTTGGCCCAGTTGGATAGCTTCTAAACCTCTTCCCAGCGCTAACATTCTGTGTAAAACTATTAGATATTTTTTGAGCACTTGCTATGTATCCATATGATGCTTATACCAGGGGCCATGCTGGGATGGGCCTAAACCCTGCCCTGATGAAGTTTAGATTCTCTCTGGTTTGGGAGATGGGAGACCCAAAGGTGTGGTACCCTGTGATGACACTTACTGCCCCACCTGTAGATCAGATTCCCAGGAGCTGCTCCCCTCAAGTGCAGTGCCTGTTTGCCTGGTTTATCTTCTAGTGCAGCAAACTGCTGCTGCATGGGGCCAGAACCGGTCATGGTCTCAGGCCCAGGCTGCCTGTCTGTGTCACACGGCCCCACTCTGCCCCTATTGGGAGAGCCGGTGCAGGCAGTGTGTAAATGAACAGACATGACGGTGTTCTAATAAACTTTACTTACAAAGACAGTTTGCTGGCTGTGTTTTAGAGTTGTTTAAAAGGTGAACACCCTATCTTAAAGTCTAGCCATGGTTCCCTCCGTGTAACTGCTGTCCGTGGCCCTGGCCAGATGATTGTCAGATGTGAGCCAGGCACGGCGGGGGTTCTTGCAGTTTTTCACCAGCAGAGACCTGACTGAAGGTCTTTTTGTGACTGGGTTTGTTTTACAGGAAGAGGATTTAGGACTCTCCACTAGGGAATTAAACTAACTGCCAAGGGTTCCCGGGGGCCCCCCGAGGCAGGAGAGCTGCTGCTTGCCACCTTTGTCTTCAGGGACAGAAACTTGTGCCCGAATAAAGTCTCCTTAATTGAGGTCAACCCAACAGAGCCAGCTTGTGCCCATTTTTGGAAACACAGGCCCTCACCTTGTTTCTACATCCCTTAGCCTCTTCAGGATGTTCTAAAAGAAAGGAGTACTGTCTGGCTGTGTGTCCTGGGGGTTTGTTGGCAGAAGGCTCTACGCGTGTTGCGAAAGGCGAGAAGGCGAGTCCTGAAGGCCACCCCAGGACATCCTCCATGTCATAAATAGACAGTATAAGCTGCCCTGTGGGCACGGGAAATTGGGAATGGCGTGGCCTAGAAAAGCAGCCACCTTGAACCCCTTTGTTTAAGTCCTGGGTTTCGACTTCAGCCAGGACCCCAGGGAGGAGGAGCGCTCATTCCAGAAGCCAGTGTTTCAGCAAGCCGTGCTTGCGCCTTTGTTTTATTTGCAGGGAGAGGTGACATCCAGCCTCAGTTGGACAGTGCCCTCCAAGATGTCAATGATAAGTATCTCTTATTGGAAGAAACAGAGAAGCAGGCTGTCCGGAAGGCGTTGATTGAAGAACGCGGCCGGTTCTGCACCTTCATCTCCATGCTGCGCCCGGTGATCGTAAGTGTGCAGGAGGCTCCTGTCTGCCCACCCACTGCTGAGTCACTGAGGATCCGCTGCCTGTCAGGAAACATGATGCACAGTCACGTGTACAGACCAGTGGCTCTGTGGGAGCAGAGGGCGTGGAGCCTGCTCTCCTGGTCACAGTTCTCCGCACCTGTTGTTCCCTTTACTTTTTCTACCCAAGTCAGAAAGGCCCTGGCAGAGTGGTTCTCAAAGTGGGGTCCCTGAACATCACCTAGGAACTGGTTAGAAATGCAAGTTCTTGGGCTCAACCCAGATCAACTGAGTCCAAAACTCTAGGGGTGGGGACCCAGCCGTCTGTTTTAAGCAAGCCCTCCAGGTAGTTAGAAAGTCACAAAAAAAAAAAAAAAGAAAGAAAGAAAGTCACGTTCAAGCTGAGGAGCAAGGATTGACCATGAGATGAATCAGGTAGCACCTCCAGGAATCAATTCAGACTTAATTTTTAAGCAAATCCTTTGTATGCCATAACTGGTGATGTTTGCTGTAGGCACTTTTGAATCTGATAAAAAGGTACCAGCTCACTTCCCTGAACCCTGGCAAAGCGTCTGAATCTGAGTCATTCCCCAAGCATAGGACTTCTTCGGGGTTAATTCTTGTTGGGACTCATGGCAGAGGGAATGGGATGCTTCTTCGGTAGTTCTCAGCTCCCACCTTCTGTGCCATTTGCTAAACTGGTGGAAAAACACAAGAAAGAGGGGGACAGTTAATCTCTGTTGAACACACGTGGACTGTCACGTAAGTTTGGACCAAGATATCTTCAAGTCATGTCATTGAAAATGAGCCACTTCAGAGAAGGGCCCCAACTCTTGAGGACACACAGTCACACCCCCGTGGAAGCCTGGCAGCCCTCCCAACCCCACGTTCACTGTGGACCCCGGCTCACAGGTCACTCCACAGTGATGGCAGATTCCTGTTTACTTTCCATTTACCAAAGGAAAGGGTGTTGTACAACGACCCTGATATGAGCAGTGGGACTAGGGATGAAGTGGTCAGTCGTGACAATGACATGCTATGAATGGCTTTTCCTTCAGGAGGAAGAAATCTCAATGCTGGGGGAAATAACCCACCTGCAGACCATATCGGAAGATCTAAAAAGCCTGACCATGGACCCTCACAAACTTCCCTCTTCAAGTGAACAGGTAGGAGTCATGCGGGGAGCAGTCAGGGAAGCAACAGAGAGAGAAAAGTTCAAGGCCCTGAGTGGTGCTCCCTGGGGCATTTATCATCTCTTAAATCATTTTCATGTTTCACCATGTCCTTTACATTGTAATAGAAGGTAGTTAATCATCATAGGTGGCCCTAGTGTAGGACCTACTGGGTGCTGGGCCCCATCCCAAGGTCTTTCCTTACCAAGACCTCCTCCGTTCATCTTCACCATTCCCATTTTATGGAGGAGGACACTGAAGTACCGAGAGATGAAATCACTCAACTAGGGTCACCTCGCTAGTAAGTAGAGGAACTGGGGTTTGAGCTAAGCATTCACATCCCAGATCCCACACACTTAACTGCTGTGGTCACCCACCCTCTAGAAATAAGCTCTCCTAGGAAGGTGACAGGGGTTTGCTTTGGTTGTCATTGTCAAACAGTCTCCATGTCTGTCATTCTAATTGAGCAGCGCATGGAGATCTCTCTCGTCTTACAAAAAAGATGACTTTTATTTGTTTGGTTTATGTCACATAACAGTATACTAAGTGGGAAGAGACATATTTGGAAGCACAGCTGAAGAATCACGCGCTGGCGTTGGCCTTTTACATACAATTCTTGTTGATTCTTTGGAGAACCAGCTCAGAAGAGAAATTGGAGAGCTTGTATTTTCTGTTCTATGAAGCTGTTTTTACTTGTATTAGACCAAAACATGCATGCATTCACTCAGTAAATAGGAATTTATTGAGCACCTCTTACATGAATTAAAGGTTGACCTTATGTTCAAGTGGGTCTTTGTCAAGCCAGAAGGTGGATGTAGAAGTAATTGTGAAAGATTTGGCCTGCTTGTGATTCCTGTCAGGCTTTAACATTTCTAGTCCTGGCCAAACAAGGCACAAGTGACGATTGAATACAGGTGGTTAAAATGCACGATCAGTAGCCGAGAAACCTTTATGGTGCTGTAAGGTGCAAATCCTGTGAATTCCAGCTCTTGTACATTGTTAACAGGTTACTATAATTATTTTTTTTCTCTCTCTGATATTTCCTGATATTTCCTTTTCCCTCCTTGCCCCCCATTAATTATAGTTGTGCTTTTTTCAAAAAAAGAAATATGACAGTGGTGGGTTGATGGTATATTTCTGCAATTAAAGAAATTTGTAACTCACCAGTTTTTCCTTCACTTCCTACCCCCTGTGATGGCAGCAATTTGATGTTACGGTGGGTACTGAAGTTTGATGGCTAATGTTTTCCTTCTAGCACCTCAGTTACCCAATTGGCTCTGTCTCCTAGGTGATTTTGGACTTGAAAGGTTCTGATTACAGCTGGTCCTATCAGACGCCACCCTCGTCCCCCAGCACCACCATGTCCAGAAAGTCCAGTGTCTGCAGGTAAGTGAAACTGGGGACCAGGCTTGCTTTTGGGACGTGTCATTTTTCTTCATGTCAGTGTGAGCAGTAGAGCCAGTCTCTGTCTCCTAGAACGGCTCGTTTTCCGCAGGAAATGGGGAGATGATCAGCTGAGAGAAAGCTAATGATTTTGGTCTCACTCTTTAGTCTGTGCATTAATTTTGAATCAGAACGAAACCCCATTACCCCTAGACTAGCAAATGTATCTTGCTCTCTCTTACTTGCGTTTTGTAGGGATTTTCCCATTTTATGAGGTTGCATTTGATTCTCCTGTTTGACAGTGAAAACCACAGGGACTAAAAAAGGGTGAATCTAGTTTGATTCTTGTACAGGCTGAGCTCTCTGTTGCCAGAACAAAGGAAAGAAGTAACAATGGCTATGCCCTTCATTTTCCCCAGATTTTTGTCTTGGGATTTCATAAGGTAAACAGAGTTCTTGCTCTGTCACCCAAAACTATGAACCTCCATCACCACCACCACTGCTCTGTTAACTCCATTACCTATTGACACATAGTCAGAATCGTTTGGAATAATTCCGCCTTCTACAAAACTGTGGCCTACCAGTCTTCTGTTGGAAGACCATCCTAGGAAAGTTTGTTCTCCTCTGAATGATGAGAACATGAAGTTATCATTTATCTTTCTTGGTATACTCGTCTCACTAATCTTTTTATTTCACTGTACACAGCCAAATGAGTTTCTTCTTGCTGTGTATTACCATTGAGAGCAAAGAGCAGGATAGATCTGCTAAATCTGTGTGTACCCCAGTGTGTTTCCTTTCACACTTGAGCTGGTACAATATACAGTCAGCAGGAAGTTCAGACTTAAGAATATCCTGACATTTGGCCCCTGAAGATGTTGATTAGTTTGTCCTCTTTCATACTCTGTGTGTGTGTGAGAGAGAGAGAGAGAAAAACAAGGCTGTTTGCTTTTTGGCAGCCAAAAATAACTCCTTTCATTAGTGTAAGACAGAGTTGCATGGTGTCTTTTCTTCCTTACAATTTTAGTTTAAGTAGGAAAGCATGTTACATTGACATCTGCAGCTACAGGGCTGCTGGGGTAGAGCTGCCGCGAGCTTTACAGTCAGTCCCCAGATGCCCTCTTCTGGCCGATTGGAGAGAAAGACAAAAACCATGGTATTTATCCCCCAAAGCTACAATTTCCTTCAGCATATTTCCCTATATCTGTCTGAACATTCGTAGTATGAAATCCTGGTTAAGATACCCCTGCAGTCCTTATTAGCTACCCGAGTTTGCAAAACACAATGTCTTGCAGCATTGAGAGCAGAAGTCGCCAACTTTCTACTCCCAGGCTGTTGTTTATTTCTTCGCTTCAGATGCGTCTACAGCTGCCCTTTATATATTTCAATTCTGCTTGTTTGCACCCTGGGACTCTGCTCAGTTTTCTCATTTTTATGATCTGAGTTTTCTGAAGCGAGCCGAGCAGGTTTCTTGTGAGTGGAGATGGAATGGAACGCAGACAGAACACCCAGCGGGGGTGTGTCGTTATTTGACATACTGTTTACTGTTCCATCTCTGAAGCAAAAACTCAGCACTGATTCCCTTTAGATTCTGAAAGCTGCCTCTTGCTAGGTGTACTATTATACCAGACCTACAGACAGTGTAACAAACACCACGGGTCAGGGGGAAAACCATTAACTAAAATGTCACTTTATCAGTGAAGGGTAAAACACACACACACAGACATACTGAAATGATTTGCTAATGTGCTTGCTGGTGGTCCTGGCCAGGCCCCATCCCCAGGGTGAAATCACTTTGGGGAATCTATCAACAGTGATTGTCTGTGTTGACCTTGGTCACCTGGACCCAGAAGGTCCATCTAAGGACATTCTGACCGAGTCATGCTGCGGCCTTAGTGGGTTTTGCTACAGGGTCATGGTTCCGGCAAGCAGATGAGCAGATAGATGAGCCCTGTCCCTCATCATGCCGCTGGCATCCGCTGGCATCCCTAGCTTTAGTGGCCAGTGACATGGCAGAGCTGATTTTTAGCATCCCAGACCTCCCTCCTAAGATTGCCACACTGCACTGAGACCTAACTCCTGGTGGTGTCTTTACTCCTTTGCTCACCTAAAAAAGCCTTTTGGGGATCAGCTTAGTGATCCGGTATGTTCTAAAACATGTCTCCCGGTGTGCGCTGCTTCTAGGAACAGAGAGCTGAGCGCGTTATGCTGTGCTCTTCCTTCCTCTCACTTCCCCTTTTCCTTCCTTGCCTACCACCCTCTGTCTGTCCCCACAGCAGCCTGAACAGTGTCAACAGCAGTGACTCCCGGTCCAGCGGCTCCCACTCGCACTCCCCCAGCTCACATTACCGCTACCGCAGCTCCAACCTGGCCCAGCAGGCACCCGTGAGGCTGTCCAGCGTGTCCTCCCACGACTCAGGATTCATATCCCAGGACGCCTTCCAGTCCAAGTCACCTTCCCCCATGCCGCCAGAGGCTCCCAACCAGGTAAGGGTGTCTGGGCTTTAGGAGCAGCTGTGACACCTGGTGCCCTGACCACTTTGAATGGCCAGAACCAAAGAAGGGCAGCAGCTTTTACAGACTGCTGTCTACTGCCTTGAGAAAACTCTGGTTTAATTTCTCATCTTAAATGTATTATTCCTCAAAGGGAGAGAGACTGTATGTTGGGTTCGAAGCCTGTCTCCATGGTGGTAATGGTTGAGCCACCACATTGATTTGGGCAGCTCTTACACGTAAGTGGACAGATTGAAAGAAGTTGTCCACTGTCTGGTGACATTGTAAGTGCCCATCCTGGTGAGATGCTGCAGTTACCAGGCACTAGGGCAATAGGGACACCCTCAGTGCTCCTTCTCAGGCTCTCTCTGAATGGCTGAGACTCTACCATTGAATAGCAGCACTTCGGACACCCTTCCTTGGCACTGACAAGTTCCCTTTAGCCATTTATGTTGAAAGGAGAATGAATTGTCAGTGCCTCTGCAGATAATTCTGGGAGCACTGTGATCAGGGATAAGGCAGGGTGTGAGTTCCACGGTGCTAGGCCCAGCCCAGCCCGATTCTAGCGATTCTAGCTGCAGCAGAAGACGGGAACTGGGGAGGGCACCAGAATGCCCCTTCTGTGCATTGTCAGTGTATGTGATTCCTGTGTCCTCTCTCCCTTAGTGCCATTGGGTTGGCCCTGCAGCGCCACCTGCTGGGAAATCCGTAAGCGCAGCGCTCCCTTTTTCATTTTTCACCACACCTGGGGGACTGAGGCCCTCCATCTCCTCCTTGGATGGACACTCGATTTCAAATGGATACCCTAAGAGCTAAGAGCCATGGCTCTAGTTTTAAAGTGCTTGTCCCAGCTGGGATGCTTTGGCTTGGTCTGCAGCCACCCCCTGAGCCCGCCTTGTGTCTTACTAAACCATACCTGTGTGGCTTGCAAGCAGAGCGAGAGCAGTCAGGAAGGCCGCAGGAGTCCGCAGTCCTCTGAGGCTGTTCTCATGTGCCGCATAATTGTGCGCTTGTTTTTAACTGACTGAAAATTAACACAGCACTGTGCTGACACTCCTTTCGGACAGAGAGGCCCATGCTTTGGGCTTACCATATTCCAAAACCATGCGTGAGCCTAGGCCAAAGCAGAGTGTTTCTTCCTCTGATGATGGGGAGGGAAGCAGAAGGGTATGTTGGGTTGATGTAAATCTGAAAGCCCATGCTCAGAGTATGCTTGGCTGGTAACTCCAAGGTAGTTCTAATGAGCTCAGGGATGCTGCAAAATGTAATAGAAGCTATCTTTTAAAAAGGCCTCATAAATGCCTAGATTTATAAGTAGAAAGGAAATATGAGGAAATTGTACAAATCACATAATCCAGAGCATACATCTCCTGAAGGTGGTAATGGCTTTATTGAGGGTGGGAAGAGGGGAACACACACCTAAGAGGGACAGAACACAGGTCTAGATGAAGGCCAGGTGATGGCATTAGTTCAGGATTCCTGGTTTCCCTGCCTTTCACTTTTTCCAAATTGTGCCTTAACCCACTTGTGCCCAGGAGTGGGGCTGTGTCTTCAGTGAGGGTCTCACCCTGGAGCCGTTCACTCCATCTGGGGCAAAAGATTCTTTAGAAAAAATGAGCAGGAGTCAAAAGAAATCTGGACCGCCCCCCCTGCAGCCCCTGGGGTACCTTTTTGGTTTTTCTTCATGTTACCATCTTGAATTAGAGGAACCAAGATAAACAGTCCTGATAAATTATAAGTGACTCTTACATCTAAAGAGGAGAAAAAATTGAGATTTAGAGGGTTTTAAATCTATCATCACTCAGCTGAGAAGTGGCAGACATGTGACTTCAATTCAGACTTCAGGTCCTGAGCTGCAACCAGCCCCGGAGCTCAGGGTGCGGCGACGATGTCTGTCTACCCTGGAGCCTCTCCTTGTTTCAGCCTCACACAGCCCCACGTGCCATGGAGTGTCCCCTTGATTCCTTGACCTTTCAGGACAGGAAGGCTAAACCTCTGTCCCTTTCTTCTTCTGTGGGTAAAAGGGACAGAAATATGAATCTGGCCTTCTTGATAATGACTACAGAACACTTATAGGGAAATCATGGGAGGAAGAGTTGAGCTTATTTAAACACACTTTAATCAAGCCAGAGGTCAAAGTTACAGTGAAAAAACTCAAAACAAGTATCAGGGTGGACACAAGGCAACACTTGGGGGACCTAGTTTACATGAAAGAGGTGGCCCTTGTCACTCATCCATTCAATATTTTTAAAGCATGTGCCACATGCCCAGTCCAACACTAAAAACTCAGAGTGTAACGGTGAACGAAGAGTCAGTCCCTCTGCCTCAGCTGAGTGTCATGAAGCCAGGCTGGGAGCATGTGCCCTGGCCGATCTTGGGAGACTGGCAGGGACCCAGGTTTAACATAGGTCAGCACAGAAGGGGGGTTTCCCAAATTGCCTCATCCCTTCCCGCAGTGGCCACCAGAAACACTGTGCTGACCACTGGGTTCGCTGCCTCCAACCCCCAAATCAGTCTCCAGACAGAGCAACCTAAAAGTGCATCTTGCTGGAAACTGGGGGACTCCAGAGGCTGCATTTGATGAAGGGAGAGCAGGAAGTAGAGCCATTGTAGGCAGACATGTAGCAAAAGCTCAAGCCATGGGGTCAGCCCTCTTGCCATAAGTAATTCCCGTCCCATGAGGGACAGGCCAGGCAGGGCCTCCATGGGGACCTGGGCTAGTGGCATGGGAAGAGAAGCCCAGGAGAACACAGCATTGCTGGGACTTCCATTGTCATGCCTGGATGCTCCAGGGCCAGGTGCACTTTCAGGTACCAGCAAAAGACACACATTTGTGTCCTCTGTGGGCTTACGGTGTAGTGGATTTAGGGCTGGCTGGGTCTCACTCTGCTTTTCAGGGGCTTGAAAACTTCTGTGTAGATGCAACTTTGGGGAGAAAATAACCCTAACCCTTTGCTTCTCTCACTCTCCCCTCTTCTGTGTATATGTCTCTCTTTCCTCTCTCTGTGCGTGCCCTCCCCACTCCCACCCCCATTTATTTATTTTTATTTATTATTATAATTTGGCGGTGTGTGGTTTGGTTCCTGTCGGTCCCCTCGTGTGGCCCCTCCCCTGCTGCAGAACTCGTCCAGCTCGGCCTCCTCTGAAGCCTCTGAAACCTGCCAGTCAGTGAGCGAGTGCAGCTCTCCCACCTCAGTCAGCTCGGGCTCTACCATGGGCGCCTGGGTGTCCACAGAGAAGGTGACCGCCCGGGTGGCAGCCATGGCGGCCCTGTTCTCCCTGGTCCCCCCACCTTTCCCCTGCCTGCTGCTTTCACAGCCATCACAGCCACAGGAACCTGGAAATTCAGAATTGACATCAAGGCCCTCTGGGGAACAGAGGGTGGGGCAAGGATGAGGGGCTTTTTCTGAACCAAGTGCCTGGCTGCTAAACAATGACCGTGTGGTCATCCTGAGGGAGAGGAAGGGATATGGGGAATTTGGAGGTGTGAAGGCTTCTTCCCAGACCAGGTGTTATGTGCACATCCATTTCCCCCTCCCTTCCCTAGCCCCCCATAGGACCATCGGACAGGACATGTCACTGTGTCAGAGGCTGTGTGCTTTTCTGCCTTTTGGTTTGCAAACCCCTGCCCTCTACCCTTGATTCGGAATCTGCTCCTGATCAAATGTAATGATTTTGGAAACCTAGCATGAACTCATTCATTTGAAGCAGCTTTAGAATCTTTTAATTTGCATAATGAGATGAGCAAATCACTACCACCATGAGATTAGGTTTCGTTAGTTACGTAATCAAAAAAACCTTGAGACCGCCACCAGTTAAGGGCACTGACCAGTTTCCAGACTATTGTAAATGTAGGTCAAATATTTTTGACTCAGTTCTTATTGAGTGTCAAATAAACGTGTGTTCTTTGCACCCTGGCCCTTTTCTCTTGCATCATGGATCACCCAAGATCAGCAGAGCCCTGATGTTGGTTTTATTTATAAATACTCAGGTTTCCCCCTCCCTTGAATGTCAATGCCATCTGTATCTCCACACTCATCCTATTATATTAATTTTTTTTTCCTTTTTTTTCCCCTCCTTGTTTGTTTTGTTTCCAGTTGTCTAACGGGTTTTCTCACTGTAGTTTATCAAGTGATTCCCACGTGGGGCCCATGGGTGCAGGCCTTTTCCCCCACTGCCTGCCTGCCTCCCGCCTGCTCCCTCGGGTCACCTCTGTCCACCTTCCAGACTACGCTCATTATTACACCATTGGGCCCGGCATGTTCCCGTCATCTCAGATCCCTAGCTGGAAGGTTTGTGTCTCTCCTCCCCCCTCCTGTCCTCTCCTCCTGTCATCGCCTCTGTGCTCACCCTTCTGTTCTGCCATCCTCACCCTGGGTCTCCCCTTACCCCTTCCTTTCACACTCTGCCTTCTTCCCCATAACTGCCTCTCCCTCAGTAAATTCCCACTGGGGGAGAATCAAAGAGCAGCAGGCGGCAGTGAATTCCGTATGGAGCTGAGGCTGAGGAGTCTTCCTTTGGGGAAGTGTGGTCAGCCCTCCGCAGTAGCAGCCCAGTGCGCATTGCAGGGAGCATCAGTTCCAAGTTGAAAGGTCCAGTTCTGCCTCAAGTTGAAATCTGCTGGGTTTATCCCCCTTCTGGGGCCCACCTGAAGGTGGCAGCATCATCAGAGGCACCTCCAGGTGACTGGGAGGGGCTGTCCTCCTCAGCCATGTTCCCCAAACATTTCCCCTAGTAAGTCCTCTGCTGGGTTGCGGTAACACAGCCACAACCCAAAGTGTGTTTAGAATTTTTGTGTTTAGCTTAAAAAAAGTGTAGGCAGACTTTATTCCTAGTCTCAATTGTTTTCTTTCAAAACATATTTAATATAAAAACAAAGTTTTAAATTATAGGGAGGTACTGTCTTTTGAGAGGAGGACTCTAATTTGAACAGCAGGCCCCTTGGCTGCTGGTGTTGGGCAGATTTTGACTTCAGCTCTCACAGGTTGCTTGGACTTCACAAGACTCCTCAAAATCGTCCTACTGCCCCTGGAGCCTTCCCTTCCTAGCTGAGGACTTGAGGGGACAGGCATCCCAGTGTGAGGCCAGCTTCCTGGGAACAGAGGATCCCTGTAGGGAGAGGGCCTTGCCTCAGTGCCCCTGACGGCCACTCCCCCAATGGGCCATTGTCTTGGTTGCTAAAGGAGAGATGGTTCCTCCAGGCAGAAGGGCTGGGTGTGCCCAGCCCTGGCTGGTGCCCTTAGCGTATGTTGGCCACCTATTAGTGGCAGTTAGCCAAGAGTCTCTTGCTGCCTGCCTGGAGAGTGAGGGTTTTAAACTTTGGGCAGAAATGAGGAAAAGGGAAGTACCCAGGGGCCCCAGAGGTACTCCCTGCTTTCTAGAGCCTGGCCATGCAGAGGGCCTGCTGATGTCCTAGCCTGAGCTCACCCCTGAGGGGACCAGCTGCTTCCCGTTCACAGCTGTTCAGCCCTCCAAATGGAGGCAGATGTCGCAGCCCCTGACCGCGCTTATTCTGCTTAGGACTGGGCTAAGCCAGGACCCTACGACCAGCCCCTGGCGAATACTCTGCAACGCCGCAAAGAGAAGCGAGAACCGGACCCCAGCGGGGGAGGCCCCACCGCCGTGGGCGGCCAGCCCGCCACTGCCGACGAGGCCCAGAGGCCGCGGAGCATGACCGTGTCCGCTGCCAGCAGGGTGACGCTCTTGTTCTCTATAGTTGGGTGGGTCCTCCTAGGCTTATCTGGGGTGAGGCAGCCTGGCAGCTGGAGGACCTAGGCTCCATTTCCTCACTGCTCTGCTGCACATAGGAGTCCACTGGAAAGAGCCTTGTGTGGGAACTAGATTGGCAGAACTTTCTAGAGCCTGGGTAGGACCCAGGCAAGGCATTAGCCCCCAGTCTTCTCTTCTGGTGCTCAGAGGGACAGAATAGGAGTAGTATGGAGTCCCACCAAAGCGATGTGTAGACAGACTCTGGGCACAGTAGACATTGTAGCTCTCTGGTCTACCCTGCAGCCTGGGGAGGAGATGGAGGCCTGTGAGGAGCTGGCCCTGGCCCTGTCACGGGGCCTCCAGCTGGACACCCAGAGGAGCAGCCGGGACTCACTTCAGTGCTCCAGTGGCTACAGCACTCAGACGACTACCCCGTGTTGCTCCGAGGACACCATCCCCTCCCAAGGTATGGGGAATCCTGGCATTGCAGTTGGACTTCCTGAGCAGCACCAGGGGAGGAGACAGAAAACTGATAGTCCATTTTAACCACAGTGTAACGCCTGGCTCACAGACAAGCATCAGAAGTACTTTGTTCATCTGGTGTGCCATGGAAAGGCTATCAGTGCTTTTTAGGTAGCTGCCGTGTTAAGAAAGTTGATCTGGACTTTGATGGCTTTTATTCTTCACCATCAGGGTAGATTTGAATTGAGACACATACGGTTAATAATAGCTTCATTTTTGTTTTAGCACTTTGCACTAAGTACTTTATATTTATTTTCCCGTTTTAATCTCTACAGTCTCTTTGGGATAAGTATCTTTATCTCCATTTTACAGATATGGAAACTGAGGCTCAGGAACTTGCTCATAGTCACACAACTAGTAAGTAGCAGAGCTGGAGTTTGAACCTCAGGTGTGTTAGAATCTAACACCCAAGCTCTTACCCTGGTCCACCCACACCCTCTCTCAAACCTGCCTGCCTCACCCCCATCCCCATGACACACATAATCCAGACAGGATGGAAATATCTATAGCTGGGACATCTATCCAGTTGACCAAAGCCATTTATGATCTGTCAGTCACAGCCTCTCTTCCATAGGGGACATTTAGTAATGTGTGGAGATATTTCTGGTTGTCCTACTAGTTTGTAGTGAGCAGAGGCCTGGGACATTACTAGACATCTTGTAATACACATCACAGCCCCCTGTCCTCCACAAAAGAGCATTATCTGGCCCAAATCATTAGTGGTATTGCTGTTCTGAACCGCTGCTGTGAGACGTTTAGTCTGTAGGTGTCTGTCCCCTCCCCATCACCCTGAGACTGGCATTGGACCACTTCAAGCATGTAGCATGGATGGAGCCTGCCATTGTACTTGGTTTTCAGGGCCTCATTGTCAATTAATTAACTGAGTCAGTTAATTTTGTCTCCCCCAAAATGAACTGACTCAGTGAGGGCTAGTAAAAGAACAGAACTGTTTGGCTGGTCTGTGTGAGGTTTGTTTATCATGCTGAATTCCAGACAGGAGGATAATCTCCATCCCCTTCTTCCTCCCAGAGGTGCTTGGAGGTAGCTTTGCTGCAGCCTGGCAGCTTTCTGCTCTTCCCACTTCATGATATTCAAATGCCTTCCATGTCCAGCCACGTTCAGGGCACATCAGGGAACAAGCAATGATCCCTGCTAGGGAGGTTTGAGTTGGTGAGGCTTTCTGAGGACAGGACAGAAACCCGGGGGAAGTTGCGATGAGACTGTGTGTATATCCTTCTCCGTGTGCTTTTTGTCCTCCCACCACAGAAAAATCAAAAAGCAAAGCTGCTGTGTCGGATGTGCCTAATCAAACCCTATCACCAGTTTCAGATTACGATTATTTCTCCGTGAGCGGTGACCAGGAGGCAGATCAGCAGGAGTTTGACAAGTCATCCACCATTCCGAGGAACAGTGACATCAGCCAGTCCTACCGGCGGATGTTCCAAGCCAAGCGTCCCGCCTCTACCGCTGGTCTCCCCACCACCCTCGGACCTGCTATGGTCACCCCAGGGGTTGCAACCATCCGCCGGACCCCTTCCACCAAGCCTTCTGTCCGCCGGGGGACCATTGGAGCTGGCCCCATTCCCATCAAGACACCCGTGATCCCTGTCAAGACCCCAACCGTCCCAGACCTCCCTGGGATGTTGCCAGCCCCTCCAGATGGGCCAGAGGAGCGGGCTGAGCACAGCCCTGAGTCGCCATCTGTGGGTGAGGGCCCCCAAGGTGTCACCAGCATGCCCTCCTCGATGTGGAGTGGCCAAGCTTCTGTCAACCCTCCACTCCCAGGCCCGAAGCCCAGCATCCCTGAGGAGCACAGACAGGCGATTCCAGAGAGTGAGGCTGAAGACCAGGAAAGGGATCCCCCAAGTGCCACTGTCTCCCCAGGTCAGATTCCAGAGGGTGACCCTGCAGACCTGAGCCCGAGAGATACTCCACAAGGAGAAGACATGCTGAACGCCATCCGCAGGGGCGTGAAGCTGAAGAAGACCACGACCAATGACCGCTCAGCCCCTCGCTTCTCTTAGGCTCTCTTAGTCTCACAAGAAATGCTGCCAGTGGGGAATGAACTGTTTAATTAATAAAACCTAATTTGTCTTGATCCATTCCAATCTATAATCAAACAACAGATTTTGTAGGCAACTCAGAATACAGCTCTTTTGAAAGTGCTCAACAAACACCTTTAGATAAGAATTAAAAAGCAACATAAGTAACTGACATAATCTCGATCTTTTAATTTGTAAATACTGACAGTTTTCTTTCCGCACATTTTAATCTTAGTTTCCCTTTTAATTTTTCTGAAGGTGCCAAATTCCATTTAACTTTTTTACAAGTCTTTGTAAAATTTTAAATGCATAAGGGGGAGGGGGTGGGGGAGGGGAAATCACGAGGTAGTTAATTTCAGAAAAGAATTTACTATACTTCACTCTTCTTTTTTTCCACAAGCTTTTGTAGGTGCATTGTAGTAGTCTAGCTTAGAAGCAAATTCAAGTTATTTTAATGTACAAACAAAATGGATAAGAGGTAAAATCCTCAATTAAATGTACTATGTTCTGGAGGGGAAAAGCAGGAGTAACAATTGATGAGCAATATTCAGAGTGAAGTAAGTCTGGAAATGGTAGACTGTGTTGGGATTGGGGGGAGGGCCATGGGAGGGGCACACTGTCAACATAGCCGATCCTGTCACATTTAAGAGTAGCCTTGTAGGTTGAATTTCTAGTAGCTTCATGGTAAATGCATCCGAATAAGCCATACTGGATTGCAGTGTTTGTTTCTGTAGGGTGTTTAAGGACTTCCTTTCTCCCACAATTCCTCTTGACTGCACACGGCACCCACCTCCAATCCCGTGCATGCTGCTGCCACTGGGTAGACATAGAACGCCCCGCTTTACTTTCTCTTCGATCGTACTCACTTTCATTGAATCCAAATACATCCAAAAGGATAAGGCAGTTTAAAAAAAATGTGAAAACATTTTAAAATGATAGCAGGGAATTCTTAGATATATAGCAAATGCCTTTTACTTAACTGTGCCCAGCAGGCTGGGTGCATTGAAAAGCCCAAATATTTTGAAAATATTCGAGCGGATTTAACAAGGGTAACCAGCTTGGAGTCTAGCAACTTGCCAATGTGTTTACCAATCTGGGGGCTTGTTTTTCTTATCTTCTTTTAAATCAATAGCAGTTAATTGGCTTCGCACTTAACCTTGAAGAGAGGAGGATTTGTTTATTGTCACTGGGATTCTGACCACTATATTGTCCTTTTCTGTATTTAGGTAATGTTTTTTGGAATGGATTTGTCTTTTCTTTTTTAAGTGGAAGTTAAAATTTGTTATAATTCCCATCCCTTAAAGCCAACAGAGATTTGTAGATTTAAAGGGATCACGTTTGGAGAAGCCAATAGTGTTTTAAAAAGAAAGCCAGCCCCTTAGCAGTTTGGTCTGCTGACAGGGCACATTTGTGACTGTACTTCTCAAGGAAGTGGAGTTTGGTGGGTCCCAAACCCCTGTGGATTTCTGTTGATCCTCAATGACATACTCCTATGCTTTAACACATAACCGCATTGGATGTGAGAGTAATGTACCTGTATAGTCACTGTTCTGTATATTAACATTTAACACTGCTGATTGCTCAAGGACATTTTATGTTATGGCTTTAAAGCAAAGGCATGATTATTAGAAACTTTAAGCTTTTTTTCTTTGAAAAACAAGCTCCTTTTTACAAAATATAAGCAACAGTAGTGCCTGTGGTTTAGCCCACCAATCTTGATGACTAAAAGTAGCTGATGCATTGTGCATATGATGCTTGAGATGGTTTTTGCAAAAGCAGAAACCACTGCAAGGTAATCACAATAGATACAAGTGGTATTTTAAACCTTTGGAATAAATGGATGTAACTGTACCTGGGTACAGCTTTTCACTTGTTTAGTTTTTAAACGTTAGTGTAATTGGAATAAATATCAACTGTTGCCAAATTCAATGTAGAAAGAATGTGACAAGACACCTTGGGTAGTTCCTGTTTGTGTTTTTGCATATTGTAAAAGCAGTGTCACAGCTAAAAAATAAAGAAATCCTTTCTAAAGGTAAATTATTGTGGTTTAGTTGCTAGTTTGTACTGAGAGTTGACCTCTCCCTGTGCAGTTTTTTGTTCTAAACTTGTATAAATAACAGTTGTGTAATGTGTCTCCCTTCTACATTGTAACAGTTGCTTCAGCCTATGTTATAAATAAAGAACCACTAGAGAAAAAAAAAAAGTTTTGTATTTCAAGTCTTGTTAAAATTCAGTTTGAGGCCTCAGTCGAGTATTAGAAGATGGACTGAGACTCAAATTGATCTTACTTATAAAACTGACAAAATAGTACTTTATGGTTGAGCCATAAGAATACTAGTTGCCTGACGTACTATTTGAGAACAGGTCCAATGAATTACCAAGAACTCAAAGTACCTGTTTGAGGTTGATAGTTTTAAAAATTGCTTTACCTTTAAAAAACAATTTTTTTCTTGAAACATTTAGACTTCTGTTACACCCTTACCTTTCAGCCTGCAGTCTAAAGCTGAAAAACTGGCTCTAAAATAAATGTCACAAAAAGGTCGCATGCTGGTCGGGACACTAGAACCCTGACCATCTGAGGCAACTCCATCAAGTCCACGCTTATTGGTTGATTGTGTGCTGCTTAGGGAGAACTGTCCTTTAAATAAAAACTATAATCCTGTTAGTGGAATCTGTAGAAAACCAAAGGGTATTAAGACCTCAGCATTTCCCACCTTTCCTTCTAGTCACTACAGTTAACGACGCCTTTAACTTGAAAGTCGGTCTACCTCAGTCAGCAAAGTTAGTCTTGTACCTGGCTCTGCTGCAAAGTTTTCTCTTACTGATAATGTGCTATTAATATTTCTTGAGAAGGAGAGAACATGTCATGTCATTTTGTTTACATGCACAACTGATATGAAAACAGTGACAAGTGGCACATCACTTGGCATCATGGTAATGAGAACACATCAGTCAGACCAGACCATTTCAGTTATTTTTATTTGGGCAAGTGTATATGTGTTCTGTAACTTATTTCACTTGCAAACATAAACAGTAAGGTCTCTCTCTACACAGGCCGATCCCTGGGTCTGGTCACAATATGCCACCACAGGGGGGGCAAATCACCTTCCTTGCGAGCAGGAGGCAAGGCTTCAGTAAAAGGACCACCAGGTGGGGTTTCCTCCTCCAGCTGCTTAACCTAGAAAGAGGCAAGGAAGGAAGAATTACTGAAGGAGTCTCTTTGACAGGTGGCTGCAGTCAAGTGTCAGCTTAATTTCTATGGGGTGTCAGATACCACCTAATCTCAACATTGAAAAGTTTTTATATAACCTGTACTTTTACTCAAACAGAAAAGTTTTTATCTTTTAAGGGTTTTCCCATTCCTTAAAATGGCAAAGCTAAGCCAAGCATTGGGCGGCGCCTGTAGTCCCAACTCCTCAGGAGGCTGAGGCAAGAGAATTGCTTGAGCCCAAGAGTTTCAAGTTGCTGTGAGCTATGAGCCAGGGCACTCTATTGGGGGCAACAAAGTGAGACTCTGTCAAAGAAAAAGAAAAAGAAAAAACAAAGAAGGAAAGGGAAAAAAAAAAAAACCCAACAGCAAAGCTAAGAACAAACCCTCTTAACTATTTTGTTTAAAGCAAAACACAACTATCATTTCAATTCCCCTTGTCATGGTTCCCCACCTGTCCCCTAGAAACATTTATTTTTGTGTGTCAGCTAAGTAGTCTCCCAAAGCACTATTAAGAAACTTCAGTTCATAGTATATTAGTGATATGAATTGTAAGGCCTCCTACAGAGTAACCAGGACAAGAAATAACATGAAATTCACATGGAAGAATGTGCTTAGTTTCCCCTATGGGGCTTAGCTACCCCTAGTTCTAGTGATCTCAAGATAAATGTTAGCAGGGGAAGAGACCTAAGAGCTAAAGCTTCCTCCAGAATAATTCATTCTGGATTGTGCTCTGGGCCTCCAGACACGTGTACTGTCTAATAATGTTGAAGCAATGGAATAAGCAAAGGAGGAGTGCACCTGAGAAGAGTAATCACGGTGATCCACTGCACAATGAACCTGCGTTCTCTGAGAATAAATAAACTTCAAGCTTCTAAATGCTGAAACATTTCTTACAAAACACTCCCTACTTTGGTCACAGTGACCTTTACGCTCTACCTTGGCCAAAGACGTCCAAAGGTCAACATCCTGGACAATATCACCAGAACCAGCACAACTTCCAAAATCATGAATTCAAATATCCTGCTATCCAACCACCACGCCTTCCCTTCCAGCTCATGTCCTTAAATACCCTCCCTGAAACTCGCAGAGATGACCAAGTCATAGATCCTCCCACCTAACCTGATCTTACTTATTTTTGGGGGACAAGAGCCTCCCAGGTAGAGTGTCATGGAATCCTTGTTCACAGTAACCTGAAACTCTTGGGCTCAAAGTGATCCTCTTGCCTCAGCCTCATGAGTAACTGGGACTACCGGCACCCGCCACAACACCTGGCTATTTTTTAGAGATGGGGTCTTCTCCCTGCTCAGGCTGGTTTCAAACTCCTGAGCTCAAGCACCCACCCACCTCAGCCTCCCAGAGTGCTAGGATTACAAGCGTGAACCACTGGGCCCGACTACCACCCAACCTGATATTCCCTCTCTGCATCAGCTTCCTCTGTCTTTACTTCCTTTGTTTTTTGACACAGTCCCACTGTGTTGCCCTTGGTAGAGTGCTGTGGCATCGTAGGTCACAGCAACCTCAAACCCTCAAAGCAATTCTCTTGCCTCAGCCTCCCTGCTAGCTGGGACTACAGGCACCCGCCACAATACCCAGTTAAATTTTTTTTTTTTTTTTTGAGATGGTGTCTCGCTCTTGCTCAGCCTGGTCTAGAACTCCTGAGCTCAGGAGGTCTACCCATCTCGGCCTCCTGGAGTGCTACAATTACAGGCATGAGCCACTGCGCCCAGCCTTTACTTCCTTTTTTATCTAGCTTAGATTACATCCAGACAATTGTTCCCTGTGGAATGACCTCAATGTCAATACCTCTGGGCAATGGACAAACCAAACCACCTACCTTCAAGCCTGCACCTATACTACTTAATATTGCTAAAGAGAAAAAAAGAATACTGGAAAAAACTGGTATCACAACACTTAACTGTTCTCAACTCCAAATGGGCCTTCACCACCACCTGGTGATTCTATTTCTCTCCCCAGGACTATCTCACTTTTTCCATATTCTTCAAACAGAGTACCCACTTCTTAGCTTTTCCTCTTATTTCACTAAAAGATTAGAAGCTACCACACAGAAGTCTATCATCTTTAAAACTGCTAACACTTATTTATATACATCTTTTGTCCAGTTATAATAGAAAAAAGATCCTTCTCCTTTTCTTTCTTCTCTACAGTCTCATCTCTCTGTGGCTTTAAAAACAATCGGAAACTAACAAGTTTCTATTCCTAGGCCAAATCTCCCCTTGGACTTCCAAAGTTACCTACTCTCGCATAGGAGCCTCAAACTTCACACTTCCAAAGCAATGCCTCATAGTCCTTCCAACACCTATCACATGCCACCTGTCCCTGGTGGTCCCTAACTCACTACCACTACCAAGCTCCACATGTGGGAGCTTAACACCTGGAAACCACTCTAGATTCCTCCCAGCCCCTCCCTGTTCCCCACATGTAATCATCTTCGTATCCCATCAAAAGTCATTTGGAATCTAACTCCTTCCATATTGACTGTGTCCACCTTAGTGCTGGTCAATATGACCTTTTTTAACCAACCTATTGTGATAATTTCAAGTTGGTTTGTCTACTCCTCTTATATACTACCCTCTCCAATATATTCTTCACACTACAGCAAGACTGAGCTCTTGAAAATATAACTCTTGATCATCATAACTTGACTGAAAAATGCCTAAGGGTCAGTGGAGAGGAAGATTAAGAGGTTAGTAGGGTATAGCAAGAAGGTCAGGCAAAGGACTGAGAAGGAGTGAAGCAAAATCAGAGAAGAGAAAAGCCAAAACGAACAGGGAATGCATTTTAACTTATTTTGAGATGGCTGTAAATGTTAAATTGAGCACTTAGAAATTTAAGTCTATCTGAGAAGCACAGGGCCAGAGTAACCGTTATGGCTGGAATCTGGACCTCTGAAAAACCTGACTCCATCCACATGGCCACGCTATATGGTAAAGGGCACCTAAGACGCACCTCTCGCTCCCAGCTTTCCCTCCGGAGTTTCTTCCACTGTTCTCTCTTGGCAAAGTAATCAGGATACATTGCCTTCTCAGAAGGATGCCAGTCATCTAAGCACCACTCTGGAATCTGTCAAGAGAGGAAATCATGGTGTCACTCCACAAGATACATTTACAAGCCACTGATGGGGCCTGTTTAGCAGACAGAAGACAAAAATTAAGGTTAGTTTTTTTTTTTGAGACAGTCTCATTTTGTGACCCTCGGTAGAGCACTATGCTGTCATAGCTTATAGCAACCTCAAACTCTGGCCCAAGTGATTCTCTTGCCTCAGCCTTCCAAGTAGCTGGGACTACAGGCTCCCACCACAACACTGAGCTTTTTTTTTTTTTTTTTAAGAGAAGGGTCTCACTCTTGCTCAGTCTGGTCTTGAACTCCTGAGCTCAGGTAATCTACCTACCTTGGCCTCCCAGAGTGTGAGGATTATAGGCTAAGGTGAGTTTTGTTTTTTTTTTTGGAGACAGAGCCTCAAGCTGTTGCCCTGGGTAGAGTGCCACGGCATCACAGCTCATAGCAACCTCCAACTCCTGGGCTCAAGTGATTCTCCTGCTTCTGCCTCCCAAGTAGCTGGTACTACAGGCGCCCACACAACACCTGGCTAGTTTTTGGTTGCAGCTGTCATCGTTGTTTGGCAGGCCCGGGCTGGATTCAAACCCACCAACTCAGGTGTATGTGGCTGGCACCTTAGCAGCTTGAGCCACAGGTGCTGAGCCCAAGATGAGTTTTCTTTCTTTTTTTTCTTTTAATTTTTTTTTGGCAGTTTTTGGCCGGGGCTGGGTTTGAGCCTGCCACCTCTGGCATACAGGGCCAGCACCCTACTTCTTTAAGCCACAGGCGTCACCCCCCAAGATGAGTTTTTATTACCACTGCAACTATCAGGGTGATTCTAACTCTAAGCAATGAATAGCAGGGACAAGCAGAAACTAAAGAAAGAGCCTATGGCTGAAAAAATAGGAACAGCATCAGTCCAAAGGGCCCTGGAGCATTCCTCTTCCACTTGCTTTCTCTAAATATCCAGAGTTGTTATGTTATTTTTAACCATTATAGTATCTCAGAAATACTAAGCACCGATCCAAGGTGGTTGACTTTAAGGTCCTAAAATTAATTATTTACCAAGTAACTTAGCACTTTGCTTTGCCAAAACATAATGCAAGACCTTCAGCTGAATCTGAAAGAAAAGTCTTAATGACATCTAAGGTAGAGAAAACTGATACCTAATAAGAGAGTATAAGCATACCTTGGAGATAATGTAATTTCAGTTCCAGATCACTGCAATAAAGTGAGTATCACAATAACAAGTCATGCAAATTTTTTCATTTTTCAGTGCACACAAAAGTTATATTTATACTGTAGTATGGGGGTCCTCAAACTTTTCAAACAGGGGGCCAATTCACTGTCCCTCAGACCCTTGGAGGGCCAGACTATGGGCCCTGGGTTAAGTCGGCTGCTAAGCAGGACAGGCAGCAGCAGCAAAAACACCAGGCGGGCCGGATAAATGTCCTAAGCGGGCCGCATGTGGCCCACGGGCCGTAGTTTGAGGATGCCTGCTGTAGTATATATTAAGTGGCACTAGCATTATGTCTTTAAAAAGTACACAACTTAAAAATATAGCTAAAAACTGCTAATGATCCTTTGAACCTTTAGCAAATCATAATCTTTTTGCTGATAGAGGGTTTTACAACAATGTTGATGGCTGCCAACTGATTAGGGTGGTGGTTGCTTAGAGTTGTGGTTGTGGCAATTTCTTAAAACAATGAAGTTTACTACATCAACTGATTCTTCCTTTCATGAAAGATTTCTCCATAGCAGGTGATATTGTTTGATAGCATTTTACCCACAGAACTTCTTTCAGAATTGGAGTTAATCTTTTCAAACCCTGCTTTATCAACTAAGTTTATATATTCTAACTCCTTTGCTAGTCATTTCAATACTGTTCCCAGAACCTCCACTAGGAAAGTCTATCTTAAGAAACAACTTTCTTTTCTCATCCGCAAGAACTCATTTGTTCCTATCTCAGGACTGAGTCATATCTTCAGGCTCCCCTTCTAATTCTACTTCTCTTGCTATTTCTCCACTTGCAGTTGCTTCCTCTACTGAAGTCTTGAACCCCTCAAAGTCATCCACAAAGGCTGAAATTAACTTCTTCCAAACTTGTTAATGTTGAAATTTTGACCTCCTTCTATGAGTCAAATATGTTCTAAATGGCATGTAGAATGGTGAAACTTTCCCAAAAAGTTTTAAGATTTATTTTGCCCTACGGATAGCAGTTACAGCCTATGAAATGTATTGCTTAAGTAGTAAGATCTGCAAGTCAAAATTACTCCTTGATCCATGGGCTGCAAATTGGATGTTGTCTTAGCAACCATGAAAACGAATTAATTTCCATGTATCAATACATCTCCATCAGAACTCTTAGGTGACTAGGGGTATTATCAATGAGCAGTAATATTTTGAAATGAATCTTTTTTTTCTGAGTGGCAGTTCTTAACAGAGGACTTAAAATATTTAGTAAACCATGCTATATACAGATGAGCTGCCATCCAGACTTTGTTGTCACAGAGCACAGACAGAACAGATTTAGTATAATCTTAAGAGCCCTAGGACTTTTGGAATGGTCAATGGGACACTAGCTTCAACTTCAAGTCATTAGCTACATTTGCCCCTAACAAGAGAGTCAGCCTGTCCCTTGAGGTTTTGAAGCCATGCACTGACTTCTCCCTTCTAGCTATAGAAGTTCCTTAGATGGCAACTTCTTCAAATAAAAGGCTATTTTGTCTACAATGAAAAGTTATCTTAGCTAGGTCTTCTGGATAACCTGCTGCAGCTACTGTATTAGCACTTGCTGTTTCACCTTGTACTTCTATAATGCCATGCTTATTTCCTTAAAACTCAAGAATCAAACTCTGATAGCTTCAGAGTTTTTCTTTAGCATCCTCACCTCTCTCAGCCTTCACAGAATTGAAGAGAGTTAAGGCCTGGCTTTGGTTAAGGGGATATTGTAGTTGGTTTGATCTTGTATCTAGACCATTCAAACTTTCTTCCTATCAGGTATTTCACTTTCTATCATTTGTGTGTTTACTGACTGAAATAGCATGTTAATTTCTTTAAAAAATTTTCTTTCTGCATTCACAACTCGGCTAATTATTTGCTGCAAGAGGCCTCACTTTATGCCTATCTCAGCTTTTGACATGCCTTCCTTACCAAGCTTAATGCTTACTAGCTCTTAATTTGAAGTGAAAGATGTACAACTCTTCTTTCACTTGAACACTCACAGGACATTGTAGGGTTTTTAATTGGCCTAACTTCAATATTGGTATGTCCCAGGGAATAGGGAGGCCTGGAGAGAGGGACGGACACAGATGAACAGCTGGTGTGTAGTAGTCAGAACTCACACGATATTTATCAATTAAGTCCACTGTCTTTATGTCGACATGGTGACATGGTTTGTGGTGTGCCAAAACAATTATAGTACCATCAAAGATGAATGATCAAAGATCACCGTAACAGATAACATAAGGAAAAAGCATAAAATGTTAGTGTTGTGAAAACTGCTAAGATATAACACATAGACACAAAATGAGCATATACTGTTGAAAAAACAGCACTGACTGATTTGCTCAACACAGGGTTGCCACAAACCTTCAATTGGTAAAAGTCTTCAACTGTCAGAAAAGAAATCTCATAGCTACCCCTCAAGAGCAAGTGGTTTATAAGGATCCCAGAAGGCAGATGCCACAGTAATCCTCACCTACCTTGTAGCACTCGTATCTCTCATAGGAGGTACCCCCAGGAGAGTCAGGAAAGATATACGGCTGCGGATGCTGACGATACCAAAATTCTTCCTCTGCCTCCCTCAGCAGCTGGGTGGCCTTCCTCATATCTTTTTCATGCCTATGTTCTTCAAACCGGGCTCTCATCAAACAAGCAAAGTACCGGTATTTGTCCCTTAAATCAAAATGATTTTGGAGATTAGAAATGATATCTGCTCCAGTGGGCAGTACACAGTATTACCATCTGATAGGAGGCGGTACTCTAACTAATACTGTACTTTTCTGGATGAGTATGTAATATCCTGGCACCTCCCCAACCCTTGTCAGTGGAGCACCCATATCATTATGATTGCTTCCTCTGCAGCCTGCTAAACATCAGCCGCAAAAAAATACCATATTAAATACAGCCTAACCATTTTTCTCTTCTCCTCTAACAAAGGAATGATGATTTAAACAAAAAAGGAAACAACATTAGCAAAAGAAAAACTACAGCCTCTGTAAGACCATTTAACACTCATTCAGTGACAATTTACTCCACTTCCTTCTGTTTTATGCTAGGCAATGTGCGGTGCCTGTGGCTCAAGTGGCTAAGGCTGCCAGCCACAAACACCTAAGGTGGCAGGTTCGAATCCAGCCAGGGCCCACCAAACAATGATGGCTGCAACCAAAAAATAGCTGGGCGTTGTGGTGGGCGCCTGTGGTCCCAGCTACTTGGGAGGCTGAGGCAGGGGACTGGCTTGAGCCCAGGAGGTGGAGGTTGCTATGAGCTGTGATGACACAGCACTCTACCTAGGGGGACAGCTTGAGGCTCCGTCTCAAAAAAAAAAAAGAAAGGAGGTATTATATGGTAGAAATAATACTGCTCAAATTACACAGACCTGGGGTTGAATCCTGTCCCATACTAGCCACATGACCTTAGGCAAGTTGCTGTCAAGGTCTCAATAAACTGTGAGAGATCAGTTATGACACTTTTACAATAATCCAGGCCATAGATATAAGCCTAGTTCCTTATGTTGACCACATCTGTATGTTGCAGTTTCTTGGGTGGTCAATTTGCAGAGGTAAATTGTATTTTAATACCTAATGTCTCTTGGCCATAGGTTCCTCCTCTATAAAAAAGTGTTAACAACAACTGTCTACTTTAAGGTTGACATATAGCTAAAACACATAAACACATTTTGCAAAGTGTTTGGTATATCCAAGTATCCAATACAAGTTACTATTATACCAGAAAGAGAATTTACAAAAATCAGTGTCCAATTATACATAGTATATGAGCAGGTGTGTTATTGTCACAGGAGTCAATAGTGAATACTTAAGAACAATACTGAGACTTAAAGCTTAGTAACTGAATTGCTAATAGGGCCATTCAAGCATGGAATCTGGGAAGACAATCAGAATGGAGGGGTGATGAGAACAGTTTGTTTTAAAGAATTCAGACAAATTGAGTTTCATAGTAGGTAGTCTAACAAATAATTGGAACTACAGCCCTAGGAACACGAACATAGGTGGCAACTCAAGTCCCAGCCTTAAATGAGGTTCCCCAAAGTACATACAGTGGTAATAGAGCCTAGGATGGAATCACAGAGAACAGATAGCACTATGGGGGCAAATGGAGGAAGGAATTCAAGCAAGGACTGAGGAAAATGTTAGATTTTTAAAATTCTGAGCCAGTGCTGTAACAGTAGCTAGTTTTACCATTTTCTTCAGGGCTATGAATTTTAATATTCCCAGCTATAGTTCAGGATTACCTGAATTTTTAAACTTTTTAAAATTGATACATATGTGAGGTACGTGTGATATTTTGAAACATGGATACCATGAGTTATGATCAAATCAGGGTAAGGAGGACATTCATCCCTTAAACTTTCATCATTTCTTTGTGCTGGGATACCTGAATTCTTCATGGCTTGACCTCCTTCATCTTTATAAGACTGAGTGATTATCTGTCTATTTGTTTATATGTCCATTTTCCCCACTAATCCATGAACAGTCGCAGCTCTTAATATGATTTACTAACTTTTATTTATTTGGCATCCATCAATAAAACTGGAATTGCAAATTCTGTCAAATAAACGAATAAGGAAAACTCAGGGAAGAAACTAACCATCCAATAACATTGTACATGGCCATCTTCCTGCCTACCAAAGAGAAGTACCTTGGTGACTTTCTAATAATCACAAGTATGTAATGTAGGCTTCAAGCATCCCCTATGCAACTCTTCTAGATCTAGTCATTTTCCCAGAAGCCCTTCTCCTGAAACTGGTTTTTAAAATTCTAAGAGTAGAGGCCTGGTATTCACACATCGCACCTTGCATTGGATTTAGAACATGAAAATCTATATTTTTTAACCCTGGGTTCTAAGACTAGCCTCAGAGGCATAAGAGGAGAGAGGAAATATGCAGGAGGTGAAAAAAAATGAAGGTAATGAAAAGGAGTTGATAAAGTTGAAAAGCTAATAGGAGGGGGTGGGGCAATGACGATACCCTTGGAGTCATGCTTAAATTCTAATCCTACCTCGGCCACTTACTAGCTTTATGGCCTTGCACAAATTACTCTCTTTCCCTATTCCTCATCTTTGAAACAATCTCTAGCTTCTAGAGTCGTTCTGCAGACTAAGCATAATAATATGATGTACACATATTATTACTGTTAATAAGTGATCATGAAGTAAGCAATAATTTCGTGAGCGCTGGGGCCATGACAATTACAGTTTTAGGCACAATCCTTTATTTCATTTAATCTGCATGCAACCCTTTGTGCTGGGTCCTGAGTCCGTTTTACTTCATAGAAAACTGAGAACCGGACCAGATAAGCAACTCTACAAGGTCTCGCGGCTATGTGGATGGCGGGGTGGAGAGGGGAGGCCTAGATTCGAACCCAGTCCTAGCAGGATCTGCAGGGCGAGGCTGCCCTCCGACGCGTCCCTGAAGTCCTTGAGCCGCCCGGTTCCCTGGCGCTTAGCCTGGGCGGTACCCAGGCTTACCCCCAACCCCGACCCTGGGTCCACCCACCATTCCCACCTGTGGATGCACCACGACTCCAGGTGGCGCAGCGCCCGCTTGTAAAGCCTCAACACCTTCTGCTGATGGGTCAGGTAGGCCGTCGGTGCCGAGAACGCCATGGCGGCCGCTCACCTCCAGCGGCCGCGGGGACCGCCGGGAAACCGGAAGTCTGCGGCTGCGGGCCCCGGGCGAGGCGGAAGGAGGAGCGGACCGGCGGCCACTTCCGCTTCCGTTGGGGAGGCCCTGCGTCTGCAGTCATGACTCGCTTCAAGTTTATCGGTAAGGGGGACAGGTTTTGCCGGTTCTTGAATCTTTCTGACCTGTCCGGGGCGTCGCTCACCAAGGCTGGAGGGCCAGGACTTGGGCTCTGCAGGTTTTTAAAGATTGAAAGGGCCGCTCAAGGAAGAGAGCTTGGGGAGAACTTCTGGGTCAATGCTGGTTATCGGTATTCTGGTTCTTGATTTATGTCCGGGATTCACGAGTGTGTATTTATTTGTGAAAATCCACAAGCACGGTTATGATTGTATTGTGCTGTATGCGATTTAAAGTAGAGGAAGAAAGCAACCTCCCAAATTCCAGTCCTTGTCATCCCAAGTGCACCTCCTCCCCCTTCCCCTCTGCGGTAGCTGAGAGGATGCCGGCTTTAAGGGACCATTAACTAAACAGTTCGCTCCTTCACGTCACAGTTACTGAACCTCTCTGGTGGGCCTGGCACTGGCCTAGGAACCCTGTGAAATACTCAAAATTAATGGGAAAGTTACTGATCTGTACAGAGTGGCATGCTCCTGTGTAAGAATCCCTTAATTTCCACTCCTAATTACAGGTATTTCGTATTTCACTTTGCATTGTTTTTCTTCTTGTAATTTCCTGCCACCCCTGTCTCTTACATTTTTGGTTTTTCAAACTATTTCAACTGTCTTTAGCTGGATCTGACTAGAAATTGGTTTTCATACAGTATTTGTGTACTTTTTTTGAGGTTACTTGCTAATAGGCATACTTTTGATAGGAACTGTTTTAATTCAAAGGATACTGTTGTTGGCCTAAATTAATCAGGAAGGTCAGAATCTAATAGAGTTTATTTGAACACAAAGGTTGATGACTGCATCCCTAGGTGCCTTGGGAAGTACTCAGAAGAATGTAAGAGAGGCTTAAGTACCTAAAGGGGAAAAAAGGACATATCGGATAAGGGGCCCTCACAAAAGTTGTTTATCAGGAATCGTCATTGTTTTACAGAAAAAAACATTGGTTAGTGATTGGCTATAGATTGTCGAACTATAAGGTGTATGGCACTGTATGTGTACTTGGTGACCTTGAGGCCCAGAGTCCTAATACCAGGCAGCTTTAGGAGGGTGATTATTTAGCTCAAGGGGGAGTCAGTCATGACTGCTGTTACTTTTTTTTTAAACGTGGTGTCTTGCTATGCTGCCCAGGCTGGTTTTGAACTCCTCTTCTGTGCCCAGAGTGCCAGTGTTTACATCTAATATTTCATAATTATCTGTTAATGAGTCTGCTTTACCAATTCTGCAGTAAGTTTCTCTAAAGCAGGAATTACTTCTTAAATATATCTTTGTATTCTGCGTGTGTGGTGCAGTAGCTGACATGTGGTAGGCACTTCATTATTGTTTGAATAGATGAATTTGTGAATGAAAAATTGGGTCACAGGAACTTTTATTTAAAGTAAAACTTTCAAATAGACACTCTTAATTGAATAATCAGTAATTTTATTTTTGCTTTCCACAGATATTGGTATCAACTTGACAGATCCTATGTTCAGAGGGATTTATAGGGAGGTTCAAAAGCATCCAGGTAAATGTTTCTTTTATTAATGTAAATTTTCTCTGTGAAGACAAATTTTCTGCAAAATCTTGAAAAGCATGATTATGGGAGATAATTATCAGAATTTACTCTGATAAGTGTTATAATAATGAGTTCTTCATCATGAATAAAACAGTTAAAGAAAGTGAAACAATATGTATATATTTTTATGAAATTTTTTTTTCTTTTTCTTTTTTTTTTTTTATTGAATGGTAACTATGTACATTAATGCACTTCTGGGGTACAGTGTGGGGTTTTCACATGCAATCCAAAATACTTCCATCAAACTGATCAACACAGCCTTCATGTCATTTTCTCAGTTATTGTTTT
>CAUYQV010133090.1:0-10245 GCA_963574575.1 Galagoides demidoff | reverse complement strand
GAGCCTCAAGCTATCCCCCTGGGTAGAGTGCCATGGCATCACAGCTCATAGCAACCTCCAACTCCTGGGCTCAAGCAAGTCTCCTGCCTCCGCCTCCCAAGTAGCTGGGACCACAGGTGCCTGCCACAACGCCTGGCCATTTTTTTAGTTGCAGCTATCACTGTTGTTTGGCGGGCCTGGGCTGGGGATTCAAACCCGCCACCTTAGGTGTACATGGCGGGCGCCTTAGCCGATTGAGCCACAGGCGCCGAGCCTGATCAAAAGTCTTGTAGCGAATAATACTAAGTTATGATAATTAAAACAAGTTCTGGGCACCAGCCCCATATACTGAGGGGGGCGGTTTGAATCCAGCCATGGCCAAATTGCAAAAAAATAGCCAGGCGTTATGGCCAGCACCTGTAGTCCCAGCTTTTCGGGAGGCTAATGCAAGAGAATCGCCTAAGCCCAAGAGCTGGAGGTTGCTGTGAGCTGTGATGTCATAGCACTCTACCAAGGGAGATAAAGTCAGACTCTGTCTCTAAAAACAAAAAAAGTTCCATGGCTAAATGCCACTAGTCAATAAGATGTATAATGCAAGCATCAAGGAAAACCAGACTAAGAAAGCCAGTCAAATCAGAGTTTGCTACTAAAATTATAGTAGTCCTTTGATGAATATGAGTAAGGAATAATTCATTGTGATAGTGATACTTCTCTGATAATAGAAGGGTGATACATGGGTTTGATACTATGCATTGTAGCAAATTCAATGACAACACATAAGTGGTCTAAGATTAACAATAGGGTAGTTTTATTCTGTGAAGGTAATATTCAGGAAGAATTCAGAAAGATTCTAGGCCTAAATAGTTACACAATTTTATCACTTACCAACATTATTGAGAATATAATTATTATTTGTCAGTTCTGCCTGAGCCTTTGCTTGGGAAAAAAAAAGTTTCATTTGCACAGAAAATCCCAAGTTAGTAGTCTTATTCCCCTCTTTTTTCATCCTTTGAAGACTTAAGAAAATGGAATTAAAAATGGCTCTAAATTTCTGCATGTTTAAATTTAAAAAAGTGGCTCTAAAGTTTTAAATAGTTTTCTTTTTAAAGTCGAGAATCATGGCTGTCTGGCAAGCATCCCCAGGGACTTGCAGCTTTGATATTCCCACTTTGATATTTCCTCCCAGGGGAATGGAGTGAGGCCAGTGGCCGGGTCTGCTGAGTCCGCAGCACTCAGACTACGTGCACCTCTGCAGCAGGTGCAGGCCCAGTTGTCACCCCTCCAGAACATCTCCCCATGGATTCTGATGGTGTTGACTCTTCAGACTCAGAGGTAAGAATCATTTTGACTTATTAAAGAGCTATACATATAACAACTTACTCCCATCTATTTGTTGTCTGACATCTCTAACCAGACAGGTGAAGGCAGAAGTTAATTTTTGTGTGATTAGAGATAAATGTTGACTACCTTTCCAGGTGATTTAGGACATGGAATGAGATGGAGACAAATGGGTCTGGATTATGAGGCTATCTTTACAGCATAATGCTTGAATTTCATTATGGAACCTAGTATTAAGGGTTCTAGGTAGATTCTCAAGTGTATCCTTTTGATTGATTTATTTAGAGTATCTCAACTCTATTGCCCAGGCTAGAGTACAGTAGCATCATCATAGCTCACTGCAACATTATATGCCTGCACTCAAGCCATCCTCTAGTTTCAACTTCTTGAGTACAGATGTACTCCATGTGCACCACCATGCCTGGCTAATTTTTCTTCTTAATTTTTGTAGCCATAGGGTCTTGGTATATTGCTAAGGTTGGTCTTCAACTCCTGGCCTCAAGGGATCTTCTCTCCTTGGCCTCCCAAAGTGCTAGGATTTAGGTGTGAACTACTACCACACCCAGCCTTTCAAATGTATTTTTTTTTTTTTTGGAGACAGAGTCTCACCATGTTGCTCTCAGTAGAGTGCTGTGCAATCACAGCTCACAGCAACCTCAAACTCTTGGGCTTAAGCGATTGGCTTGCCTCTGCCTCCCAAGTAAGTGGGACTACAGGAGTCCACCGCAATGCCCAGCTATTTTTTTGTTATAGTTGTCACTGTTGATTAGCAGGCCCAGGCCAGGTCCGAACCCGCCAGCACTGGTGTATGTGGCTGGTGCCCTAACCACTGAGCTACAGGTGCCAAGGCTCAAATGTATTAATGTATTGTCCTCCATTTTATTTTTGCCTCTTGTAGTCTGATATCCTGTTGGGCATTCTGGACAACCTGGACCCAGTCCTGTTCTTCAAATGTCCTTCCCCAGAGTCTACCAGCCTGGAGGAGCTCCCAGAGGTCTACCCAGAAGGACCCAGTTCCTTACCAGCCTCCCTTTCTCTGTCAATGGGGACGTCATCAGCCAAGCTGGAAGCCATTAATGAACTAATTCGTTTTGACCACATATATACCAAGCCCTTAGTCTTAGAGATACCCTCTGAGACAGAGAGCCAAGCTAATGTGGTAGTGAAAATCGAGGAAGCACCTTCTACCCCCTCAGAGAATGATCACCCTGAATTGATTGTCTCAGTGAAGGAAGAACCTGTAGAAGATGACTTCATTCCAGAGCTGGGTATCTCAAATCTACTTTCATCCAGCCACTGCCTGAAGCCATCTTCCTGCCTACTGGATGCTTATAGTGACTGTGGATATGAGGGCTCCCCTTCCCCCTTCAGTGACATGTCCTCTCCGCTTGGTGTAAACCATTCTTGGGAGGACACTTTTGCCAATGAACTCTTTCCCCAGCTGATTAGTGTTTAAGGAATGATCCAGTACTGTTGCTCTTTTTCTTTACTATTACACTGCCGGGAGGTGAGCAGAGAAGCCCATTTGTGCTTCATTCAAAAAGCCAAAGTAGAGAGTGTCCAGTCCTAGAGCATTCTGCTGAAGTATTTGCTCAAACTTCACAGAGGATTCCAAGTATTGTCTTTTGTTCAAACTTTACAGATGACCCCAAGTATTGTCTTTTGACATCTGGCAGTACAGAGTATTCAGACATACTATTATAAATGAGCTACAGCTTTTGAAGTTGTACCTTTAAGGGTGGTAGTTTGCCCTTAAGTACTTACCTAAGGGTCATTGTACAAGTGTCTGAAAGTAAACGTAGAATTTATGAAGGACCCTTTATCATTTCTCTTCCCCTTTCTTGGCATCCCAGGCTTGCCTCCAATTTTAGGTCCTTTAGTTTGCTACAGCAAGCAGAGAGAACACCTGAGGGGGGCTCTTCTTCCCTCATGTACAGTTCAAGTAAAGATTAAGAATCTTTTGTAAAATTACGGAAATTTACTATGTAAATGCTTGATGGAATCTTTTCCTGCTAGTGTATCTTCTGAAGGTGCTTTCTCCATTTATTTAAAACTACCCATGCAATTAAAAAGTGCAATGCAACATTCCTGTTCTTTGATTTCTTCTAGGGCCATGAGTCTTACTTTCTCAGCAGTTCTCAACCTGTGGGTCACAACCCCTTTGTAACAATGAAAATACATTGCGGCATTGGGAAGGTTGAGAACCACTGCTCTAGATGTTTGAGTTTGCTTTGGAAGTAATTTACCCAACTAAAGTGAGCATGCCACATTTTTTTCCTTTTTTGAGTATGCCACTTTTTTTTGAGACAGTGTCACTTTGTCATGCTGGGTGACCTGGTGTCAAGAGTTCACAGCAACTTCAAACTCTGGGGCTCAAGTGATCCTCTTGTCTCAGCTATCCAGAGTAGCTGGGACTATAGGCTCTAGCCACAACACTTTAAAAAAAAAAGTTTTCTTTTAGTGAAAAAAAAAATGTTTTTGGCTCCATGCCTATAGCTCAGTAGCTATGGTGCCAGCCACATACACCAGAGCACCGAGCTGGCGGGTTTGAATCCAGTCTGGGCCAACTACAACCAAAAATAGCTGGGCATTGTGGCAGGCGCCTGTAGTCCCAGCTACTTGGGAGGCTGAGGCAAGAGAATGGCCTAAGCCCAAGAGTTTGAGGTTGCTGTGAGCTATGATGCCATAGCATCTACTGAGGTCTACATACATACTGAGACTGTCTCAAAAAAAAAAAAAAGGGGTCTTGCTTTTACTCAGGCTGATTGAACTCAATTTACTTGACTTGGCCTCCCAGAGTGCCAGGATTACAGGTGTGAATCACCATGCCCAGCCAAGCATGCCAAAAGTGGCTGAAGGCTTTTCCACTTTAATTACTGCCTGCCATAAGTGATATAATCTACAGTTTCAGTAACAACTATCTTTCTGAGACAATTTCTTTAGCAAAATTGGCTAGTAAGCACCACAACCATTAAATGGCAGAATCAGAACCTTAACCCTTTTGCTAGGCCATGTTAGGTAAAGATGTGACATCAAGAATTCCTTGGGCTCAGTGCCTGTGGCTTAAGTGGCTAAGGCGCCAGCCACGTACACCTAAGGTGGTGGGTTCGAATCCAGCCTGGCCTACCAAAACAACGACAGCTGCAACCAGAAAAAAAAAAAATAGCTGGGCATTGTGTTGGGTGCCTGTGGTCCCAGCTCTTGGGAGGCTGAGGCAGGAGATTTGCTTGAGTCCGGGAGTTGGACATTGATGTCAGCTGTGATGTCACTGCACTCTACCCAGGGGGATAGCTTGAGGCTATGTCTCAAAAAAAAAAAAAAACCCAGAGGCTAGTGGATTGCCAATTTAGCATTTAAATGGTATGTTCCAAATTTACTAACACCACTTGTGCAGAAGTCAAAATGAATGAGTGGAGAAAAGGGGGCAGGATTCAGAGAACTGCAAGCAGCAAGGCAAAACTGGCTATAGTTTCATCCAAGATAAGGAAATGAGCTTGGTGTGGTCAGGTATGCCCATAAGCATACTTAAAGGTAAGCAGCCTAAGACCTGGTCACTGAAGCCAGAGCCCAATTCTAGTACTCAGCAATCCAAGCTTGCTTGGGCTTTGGGTTTCTGTACTGTAAATGTAAAGACCATCTTCAGCCATCCCCAAGAGTGAAACCTTACTTCACCTGATTGTAACTGAAAACTTAAGTGCGAAGAATCCATTTAGGAATTATATGAGCAAAGGTAATGTCCATTAGCCTTTATAACAGCATAAGCATCCGAAAGCTGAAGCTCACATCATTTACATTGAATGACATCACATGAAAGCAGCAGCTGTACTAACAAGACAAGACATATGTAGCCTGTGTAAAATTATCAGGGTTTTCATTTCCTGCACAGATGGATGAAAATTACTAAGCACTGTGCCCAGCCTTGAGAAAACACCTGGTATTCAGTGAAATGTTAGGACTAAAAATTGAGATCTTCCTGCCAAACCAAGGGAAGATTTCCATTATAGCAGGCTGTCTCATAATTGTTATT
This sequence comes from Galagoides demidoff, assembly GCA_963574575.1. Lineage (NCBI taxonomy): Eukaryota > Metazoa > Chordata > Mammalia > Primates > Galagidae > Galagoides > Galagoides demidoff. The sequence goes on along the minus strand of CAUYQV010133090.1, from coordinate 4,901 downwards.
AAAGATGCAGGTCACAAGATGCCTGCACACCATTTCCCTGGGTCTTTAACATCAATCTATACCTGCCCTCCTTTCTTTTCTACTAAATATGCTACCGGACCAGAAACAAAATAGGAACTGAACTCTAGGCAGAAGATAATACTGCCCACTCCAAGGATTATTTTAAGGCCTCAAATTCTTGCCTCCAAAGAATGAATCTTTAGTCTTGTGACTTCTAAAGTTCATCAAGGAAGAGGAAGACTGGTTTACCACCAGCTGCTTGAAAGACAGTATCACAACACTGTCTTGCTAGAGATGTAGTCTGAACAAGATTCTAATTTCGTCTACCTTATCTCTCAATTGCCACTTGGTAGAAGAACCAGGAAATTAACAGAAATAGAAGATCTGAACCAAACTGATACATAATGAATACACTAAACTATTTTCCTCCAAAGAGTTCATTGTTACACTGCCTGAACCATACTTTAGATCAGTGGTTCTCAACCTTCTAATGCCACAATGTATTTTCATTGTTACAAAAGGGTCCTGACTTACAGGCTGAGAACCACTGCTTTAGATTATTTCAATGAAATCTAAATATAGTAACATCTAGGTCAGGCATGGTGGTTCATTCGTATAATTCTAGCATTTTAAGAGGGTAAGACCAGAGGATCATAAAGACAGGAGTTTGAGACCAACCTGGGCTACACAGTACTTTATCTCTACCAAAAAAAAAAAAAAAAAAAAAATTAGCCAGGCATGATGGTATACACTTGTAGTCCTACCTATTTGGGAAGCAGAGGTGGGAAGATAACTTGAGCTCAGGAATTTGAGGTTACGGTGAGCTATGATCAGGCTACTGTACTCTAGCTGGGGACAGACAAGACCCTATCTCAAAAGGGAAAAAAAAAAAAAAAAAAAAAAGACAACATGTTAGGTATTGCTGCAAAAAAGACTCTAAAACCTAACTGGTCAAGTGGAAAAAACACTGGACCTCATGAGTTGTATACTACTTGGGCTATCTACTTGGGTTTTAGTTTCCAAACCTAAAAAATAGATAAATTAGATAAATTTTAGCTATGATTTCCAAAGTCTGATTAAAAACAATATCCTCTGCCTCGGTGCCAGCCACATACACTGAGGCTGGCGGGTTCAAATCTAGTCTGGGTCTGCTAAAAGAACAATGACAACTACAACAAATAAAATAGCCAGGAGTTGTGGCGGGTGCCTGTAGTCCCAGCTACTAGGGAGGCTGAGGCAAGAGAATGGCTTAAGCCCAAGAGTTGGAGGTTGCTCTGAGTTGTGACGCCAGGGCACTCTACCATTAGGGTGACATAGTGAGACACTGTCTCAAAACAAAACAAAACAAAATCCTGTGTTTTCTATTACTCCCCCTGCTAAACAAAAACTATTCTTTGTCAAAGAATAGTTGTAAATATGCAGACAATACTGCCACCCAGTGACCTGTCAACTATTAGAAAGGAATAACCATATAACAACACCATTGAACTGTCTATTCCAATAGCTAGTTCAATTATGAAACTTAGCTTTAGCTCAACATAATCATCCCTTCAGGATAAATTTAAGTCCCTCACTGATATGAGTGCTGCTTCAATTATAATTTAGAGAAAAGCAAGCAGACATCTGTTTTCATTTACTTACATGAAGAAATACAAATACCTCAAAAAGTGTAAAACACTTAAGTTTTATTGAAAACGATAAAATACAGAAACACCAGATTCTCATTATAAAGTAAAACAGCATCTGAAAGAACTTCCTAGTACTGAACCACTCTGTCACTACTGAAAAACAAAGCCAAGTTCCAGATCCAAAATAACAAATGAACCTGCTGGTAAACATTCTTCTCATGGTTCTAGCCCCAACCTTATTTTTCTAGTATCACATTTGTACCTTTTTAAGAATGAATAGCAGTTTTAATTGATTAATATTTTTGTTAGAACTGGACTTTCTTCACATTAATTTCAAAACAAAACAAAACAAAACCCCCAAAACAAAAACCACACACGCTACTCAAACTCATGTAAAATATACATTTGTTCATTAAAGCTCACCTGCTTTAGATAATTTTTTCTCCTCGACACATTAGCATAGTAAGCCAATGTTTGATCCATGCTGTAAAAGCTATACAAAATGAAAAGCCCTGTTTATTCCCTAGGGAAACCTTAAGGCAAAAGCAAAGCCTTATGCTACAAAAGAAAAACAATAAGCAGAGGCAGTGGGACCGTGGAGACGGCTCAGATGAATAAGCACCACAAGGATCAAGAAGACAATTTCTGTACAAACATATGCAAAAAGATAAAGTCCAAAAACAAACATTAAACACCCATTTTCCTGCAGAAATAATCATATCAGATAACTTGACTTCTGAAACAAATTCTGTTTGGATTTTAATTAACAGAATCTCAATTCTCCCCTATATTTACCAATAGTATCAGAGTCTTGTTTGGGGGCTCTTCTTTCCTCCTTTTTATTATAGACCTTTAATCAGAGACCTGCCCAGGAATCCCTTTAGAAGACAATCTTGACATGTTTTCGCTCCATCTTTGGAAAGCTGTCATCTCTCTTTTCACTTTAATACTAACTCAAACTCCAGGCAAGTCACTTCAAGTTTTTCAGTTATACTAGAACAACTTTTTTAGCACAGAGATTTCTTTAAGGCTACAAACTTTACAAGTTGGTCCCATTAAACAATGACCTCAAGGCAGGAGTTTTTCAAACTGCATGAATCAAACACTTGCACATTTCAACAGAATACAGTTTACATTCATCTCTAAGTCTGAGATTAAGAAACTATTAGCTGGTTTCCAACTGGTTTCAATACTGTTTTGAAGTTTGAATAATTTTACTGTGTAGACATTAAATATTTTGTTTAAATATTAAACATGAAATCTTTTCCTGACTATCCAGACAGAAACAGAGAAAGCAGAACAACAGGCAAGAGAAGAAACAAGTCAAATTAACAGACTTGTGACTTCTATGCCATCTGTAACAAGGGGAGAGATTTCAGTATGGGTTTCAAAAATGCCTGGAAGCTGGTTTCTAAGAATTCACCTCTACTTAGCATAAACCATTATTTTTCCTACAAAGATATTTGATTCCTACAAAGAGAGAAAAACCCAAAAAACAAAACAAAAAGGACTGGGGTGGTTTCCTGTTGTGTAATGGAAGGACCAATATTATACTATTACACTCACTTAATAACTTATAGTGAATATTCTGTAGCAATAAAGGAATTGTCATTTTACTTTGCACTGTGAGTCCTTGATACACAGAAGAGCTCTTCCTGAGAAATTAAAAAATTCAATCCTGGTTATCCCTAAAGGACACCTCAAGCCCAGTTTAGGTACTTAAGATGATTTCCTGCTAGCAGAAATCTATTCACTAACTTTGAGGCTTACTGCACAATAGTTTAAGCACCAGACAAATTGGCTATTTCAGTAAACCCCAATATCACTTGCCCACATATTCTCAGTTAATTATTCATTCACTGTTTTCTAAAATAACATTAAAAGTTCAACTTGCTAATTACAACTTTAAAAAAAAAAACTACAGAAATTATCAATGTTGGGTTTAGCTGACAAAGCACTTTCTTAGGTTTAACTAAAGGATGCTTCTTCCATAGGCAATTTGCAAAGGGGTTACCTCATAATCTTTTTAACTATCACTCAAAGTTAATTAAGTTGTAAACTTTACTGAATAATTGGGCTTATCAATTATGCAAAGGAAACCAAGGAACAACAGTAACACAAGGCGAAGAAACCGTAAAGAAAATAACCTTTCCTTTGTATTTTCATTGCATTTTCAGAGGCAAAGAGGATATACAATGCTACTGGTTACTTACTCAACACAGCTATAAAGAACTGACAATTTATAATCTGTTAAACTTCTTAGCAATAGGCTTAAGCTACTGCTTTCTTCCCTCCTCCTCCTATGTCCTCACCATTGCTGGTATCTACAGACTGAGGTGTGTCTGATTAAGATACTTGAGAAGTATCTGAATTGTTTAGACAACAGAGACAGGTAAGTACAGTTACTGTTACACAGCTTCTATACTTGCCTTCGAAGAGAGTGTCATCCAAATTCCTCTTAAAAAGCTCCAAAGAAAACTGTTTTTTCCTTGAAACAAACTTCCTTGGCAAAGTGTTGAATGCAATAAATGGCTACCCAAAATGAGAGTCCCACCCCGAATCACAGGTGGAGATACTATTACACCCGTTTTGTAAAACTTTCAAGTCCCTAAACTATGCAAGTAGGCTCATGACTGAACACAGGAATCTTCTAAAATTTGACAACTTTAGTGTAGAAAATGGTTTCTAGAGTTCCATCTCTTCTTCTGTACTAGCAGCTGTCTCCAAACTATGTTAAAGAGGCATCCCTGTTTGCCGAGGTTCTAAGAACAGTTCAGTTCTGTGAGGAAAGGCAGTGCCAAGAGCTGCATGTTTAGTTTGGCTCTCTCCTGTGTAGTTCTTAGCATTAGATGATGGCTTTGGCTTATCAGAAAGGAGTTCAGGAAGAGGTTTCCAGAGCACAAGCTCCATGGAAGGACTGCTCATGGACTCAATCATTTTCTTTGTAAAGACTTCATCAAATTCCATATTCAAACCAGTTTTCATAGTATCAGAAAGGACAAGACTGGGCAGATGATTAACATTTCTGTCAGCTTCAACTTCTTCATCTTCGTCAATTATCCTGTCCTCAATCTCCTGAAGCCGCCTTCGGGCAGCTTCACACTGTGGTTCTCCAGTCGTCTGATCCATTTCTTCACAAATAACATCTAACATGCCAGGCACAGAAAGGCCACCAGTACACGGATTTACTCCATGACCCTCTACACCCTGATGTGCACAAAGAATCCAGTCATTAGGACCAGCACAGAGCTCTGCTTCAATTAGCCTTTTTTT
>CAUYQV010133088.1:0-14272 GCA_963574575.1 Galagoides demidoff | reverse complement strand
CCATGGCATCACAGCTCATAGCAACCTCCAACTCCTGGGCTCAAGCGAGTCTCCTGCCTCCGCCTCCTAAGTAGCTGGGGCCACAGGCGCCCGCCACAACGCCCGGCCATTTTTTGGTTGCAGCCATCATTGTTGTTTGGCGGCCTGGGCTGGGGATTGGAACCCGCCACCTTAGGTGTATATGGCTGGCGCCTTAGCCGATTGAGCCACAGGCGCCAAGCCGAAAAGCTTTCTTCTGAAACTAGCTGGGACTTTGTCCACATACCAGCTACAGGCTCAGGCACAATGAAGAGAACAATGAGAAGTAAGGTGGGGTGGGGGGGACTGGACGGTGGAAGATTTATGCTTGGAGAAGGAGCCGATGAAAAGGAGAGAAGCTGATGCAAGGGCAGGAGGGAGCTAGCAATCAGCAGCAGCATGTCCTACAGCCTTCAGGAAAAGAACAAAAAGGTCAGGGAGGAAAATGACATGTCTCAGAACCAAAGGGCAATTCATTATGAGGCTAAGGAAGAAAAGAGAAGTCAACCAGGGAATATGCTGGAGAAACAGTGATTATGAAGTCACGGGGGAAGACTGAGAGGCATTTTGGCTGTAATTCTGATGACTAGAATGAAGAAGTACGTGAAACGCTTTCAGATTGGGGAAGATTTATTATTTTGGGGAAAAATGCTCAAGGAAAAACAAAGGCAAAATTCCTGCCTGGATTTTGAAGTAGTGTCACTGGTAGGATGAGGTTCAATTTACATATTATTTGGAAATGAAACAGCCCTTGAGAAGGACATGCTGGTAAGATTCTGGGGATGTTTCCAGCTTGAAGGACGCTGAGTAGCACGCTCATAGTAAGATTAGGTTACAGTTTCAGGTGGATTGACATTTTAAATTAACAAAAACATTAAAGAGAAAAAAAGTAAAAGGAAAACCTTGACAAAGAAAGAACTACATTCTTAATAAATGTCACACCAGACCAAAAAAAAGGTAAGTTATATTTTGGGCAATAAAATGTTTAGTTCAAAGCAGGTTTAAGTTTGGACTTGAACAATCTGTAAATATTTACAGAAAATTTAAAAATAGGATAGCAAAGGTCTTCTAGTGTCATTAACATTACAGAAGCTACTTTCCCTCATTCCCAGGGCCCTGGCCCTGCTCTCCCCAGTGTGGCTGCTCTGCCAGAGCTTATTTTCTATACCACAGAAATTCCAACTTTTGCAACCAGGCCTGACTTCTAAGTCTCTCTGATAAGCTCATGTGTTACTGAAGGTTCTTCGACATCCAGACAGGGAAAGAAGAGAAATGGGGAAGCAGGCACACAGCATCTTTACTGGTCTAAAGTGTGGCTTTTGACAAATATGTTAGATTTTGTATTGTTCTCTGCTCACACATGTGTGAGGGCAAGAACCATGTTCTCTGCATGCATGGTCCTATACCATGCCCAGGATGGTTGTGCCAGTCAGGGCTGGACTGTGCATACAGAATGGGAAAAAGCCTTTAGACAGTCAAGAAAACATACATTGCATTCAGATGAAGTCTGTTACAACATAAGATTAGCACCTTACATTCTGTAGAATGGGCACAACACCATTTTATAAGATTGTTGTACACCAATCCTATTTTAAAGGATTGCACTGAGGGGCCAATGCAGTGCATACAGGTAAATTAGCACCGAGTATGGCACATGGTGAGCATTCAGTAAATCAAAATTGTTATTTTAGGGAGTATTCTCAAATTTCAAACTTCCACAAGGTCCTCAGGCATCAAACAGCCAAGTGACCCCATCTGGTCAATAACAACAAAATAGAGAGCAGGTGGTTCAAAAGCAAAGCATCCCCCTGTACCCTGTGGTATTAATTATTTGACCTTTCCTGTTGAATGGTCTGCTAAAGAGGAGGCAATCAATCCCTGAATGGGACTTGGTGTTGATTTGATTCTGAGTTTTGTTTTTCTCACATTTTTCAATTTTCTGGATAGTTGTAACCATTCATTCAATGCACATTCACAAATCATCTACTATGTGCTTCAGGCCTTTACAGAAATATTAAATAAAAAGACATTTTAGTCCATTCAGGAGTGGAAGGAGGCAGTTTATAGGCCAGCTCTACCATATGTTCTCATCCTAATTTTTTTTTTTAAATTTTGACCCGATATTGGATTCTGCATAAAAATCAAATATCCAGCTTCCCTTGGGAAAATCAGACAATGTGGCAACACAAAGCCAGTATTCCCACCAATTCCTGCCTGGCAACTGTCGACAGGGATGAGCTGAAAGAGAGGAATGGTTGCCTGCCATTCCATGCTATACCACCCCTCCTCACCAGGACGAGATACATAATTTGTGAGGTGTAGTGAAGAATGAAAATGAGGGGCCCCTTGTTCAAGAATTATTAAGGATTTCAATAAGACAACAGGGTATTAAACCAAGTGTGAGGTCTTTCTGAGTAGGGAAGGGGAAAGGAACTCTCAGCAATAGTCCATGAAGCTGGTCCAGCCCCTCACCCCCAGGAAAAAAAGGAAGGCATTTATTCATCCAAGTAGTCTCTCATTCATCCAACAATTGAGCCTGTATTTACAATAAGCCAGGTGCCATACCCCCTTAAACCTGCAGCTCAAACACCAGAGCAGGGGACCCAGGCACAGGAGAGCGAGAGAGGAGGGTCCCTCTCCTCCTTGTTAAGGCTGGATACACACCAGAGACACTAAGTGAGAATTAATCCACGTAAAATTAAACTGCTCTATTGTTGGCATCACAGGAGCCTCCATTACAAATTCTGAGGAACAGCTCACAAGCACTAATGAATAACTAGTTCCGTCGGCTATGTAGACAGTGGCCCAGAAGTGAAGGGCTGGCCTGGGAGAGATTTGATCATGAACCTGACCATCTGGCTCTCTGCAACTCACTTTGATCACAAAATGAATTGCAATAAATTGAAGAGCACATGGCTAGAGTTAATTGTCTCATCTGTAATCTGAATCTACTTTTAAGCAGTTATTATTGCCCTCTATCAGGTGGGAACGTTTCCTACCCATCACTGCAAAGTGCATTTTCCTGATGAACTATAATGGATCATCAAATTCCATATCTGAATGACAATACTTTGCACTTATTCAGTACCTTTCATCCAGGGATTTCAAGGTGGTTAGCAAATAATTAAGCCCTTCATACAGCACACAGAGGTGAGCCACTAGACGGGAAGAACCTGAAAATATTGAGTCAAAGGGCATAATTCAATAGAAAGAGAATCAATGGCTTCCTCCCAGGCACTGGTGGTACTGAAAATGAATTAGGGGGTCCCTGATTCCCTCCCTCCCTTTGGGCCTCATGGCTTCTCCATGTCAGGGCCCTCCACACAGCATACAAAGGACTGAGAAGTAACTAACAAGGATGTTCCTAATTTGGCTATGAGCTCAGGCATACACATAAACTAGGGGACTGTCTCTCCACACAATCCTGGTATATAAACTACCCTGACATTTCAATCCACCTGCAGGACAGACAGACATGAGAAGAACTTACTCCACACATTTATGATACCAAATAGCAAACCCGAAGCCTGCCAAAATCTAAATGAAAATATTGCTCAAATAAGGCACAAATAAAGTTATATTCTAACAAAAGTACTTTATTCCATGGCTGTGTATTCCATTCCTGGGACACCACTCCTGCTTTGAATTATATTCAAGTTTCAGGAAAAGCAAATAAGGTAGAAGTGGGCAATCAGTGCCTTAAAAAACAAAACAGAACACTAGAAGAGAAAAACATTCCAGCCACTCGAAGTTTTGTGGTAAAATTATAAACTCTTGAAAAACTGAATTTATAATAGAAACAGTGACAGACCTTTCATTGGAGCAGTTTGAACGCAACGCTGTAATTCAGCAATCTCTCTCAGAGACTGAAGACTAAGCCTAACAGGATGTCATTTTGACTCATGTTTATTATTACCTGAAATAATGAAAAATGCCGTTTACTCTCGAGCTGCTGGAGAATCTAGGTGGGGCGATCTCATATTTGAAGCAAGACGCCCGCCTGCTGTCTTACCAAAATAGCCCTCTCCACCCAAGGAGCGGCAGCCTCTCACGCTCAGCTTCTTTCATGTCAGCCAGAACGCTCGCAGCTCGACATGCCTTTCCTACACGTTCCATTTTAATGATCTGAGAAAACCGTTATCAGACTTAACATCTCTAATTTTACTCTAAACAGACAAAAGCAAAATATCTCATTAGGCATCATCTCCGCCAAGGTTCCCACTAGGCAGGAAAGGATTTTTATCTAAAGTAATTACCCTTTTTAGTTAAATGCACTCAACAGAAGAGATTTACAGAGAGTGAGAGAGTGCAGCTCAGACAGCTAAGGTGAAGACCAAGGAGCGCCGCATCTCGCCACCCTCAGGCCCTCCAGAGTCTGCAGCCGCGTCTCGGGGTGGGGCGCCCCGACCCTCTTGTTTCCCGGCGGCCACAGGTCCCCGCGACGGCAGCGACCGGGCGGGTGGGCAGTGACGGGTGCCTTCCCGGGCCCCGGACAAAACTGCTCCTGCGGCGCCCGCGCCCGAACTTCCCCAAGTTGCCAAACCTGACTCCACGCAGGAGAGCGCCGGGGACACCGTGCACGGCCACGACCCCCTAAGTGCGCTGTCCCGTCAGACACACTCCCCCAGCCCGGCCTGGTTCCCCCCGCCCCCCACGGTCCAGGTTCCCGCTAAATCCTCGGCCAGACCGCGGTCGCCGAGAGGCTCGATCGCCCGTCGCCGGCACTGGGGCAGCCCATAAGCGCCGCCCGCCGCCCTCTTCAGCGGTGCTCAGCTCAGGAGCAGCTGCCGGGTTGGAGAGGACCTGCGGGATCTGCGAGATGTGCAGGGTGTGCGGGATGCGCAGAGCGCTCGGGCGTGGGGAGGAGGACAGGGGTGACTCCTGGATAAAAACTCTTCTTTGGGGTACAGGCTTGGAGTCAGGAATGCAGGGGGTGCGTGGGGAGTACACTTCGACTCCACGCAGGATCTTGGTGAGAGGCGGATGCAGTTTCCCTCTCAGAATGCGTGAGCCCCTGGGTCCGAGCTCCGCGGGGCTCGTTCCCACAACACGATCCTTGGCTAGCTGGAATTCCACCCAGCTGTGCAGCGAGGTCCCCAGCTAGCCTCTTGCCGGGACCTTAAACTTAAGCTTTGATTCTCCGCCGGTCGAGGTGGTCCGGGCCATCCGGAGACAGCTGACAGCTGAGCGCAAAGGCTTGGCAGCCAACGTCCTCGCGGAGCTGCCCCGGGCGCTGACGCCGCCGGCAGGGAGGAGGGAGCCCGGACACCGCGAGCCGGGGGCCGGGGCGCCGGGGCCTCGCCGGGCCGTGGGTCTGACAGCTGCTCCGGCTCGCGCGGACGCGCGCCTCCCTCCGGCCCGCCCTCCCCACGCCTGACTTATAACCCTCTGCTCGTCCTCCCCCTTCTGTTCCAAAACACCCGTCAACGCGAGCAAATACAATGCTGCCTCGCCCGCCGTAAACAGCCAGGCGGAATAACGCACACTCGCCACGGATCGTCCGCCAGCTCCGTTCCCACCCCTTTCCCGTTCCTAGAAAATGTCATAAAAGCGGGCAGGGCGCAGGGAAGGCGGCCGCGCGCCGGGTGGCCGCGGCTGCTTCCCGCGCCGCTTCCCCGCGCGTCCGCTCCCCCCGCAAACTTGCCCCGCCAGCCCGTCCAGCGCGGGGGCCCGGCCTCCGGGTCTGGGGACTCACCTCGCCGGGGAACTTTGAGTCCTTTGCCGCCTCCTCTTCCCCGCGTCTTCCCAGCCCGCAGCCCCCTCCCGGCAGCCGCCGAGGTGGGCGGTACGGGGGTCACCGAAAGCTCGCGGAGGGGACGCGCATCACATGGCGGCTTCTTCCCAGCCCCCCGAGTGTGCCGCGAAGGGGGAGGGGAAGGGCTGAGGGAGGCCGGGGAGAGCTCAAAAGCGGGGCGGCGGCGGGGGCGGGCGGGCGGGGGGGCGGCGAGGGCGACGCCAGGCGCTCGCGTTAGCGCTGCTGCGACCGCAGCCCTAAGCGTGCGCGGCCGCTGCTGCTGTTGAGGCGGCGGCGGCTCGGCGCTGTTTGCTCCGCGCCGCGCGGCTCCAGCTCTCCCGGAACGCCCACACTCTCAATCGCTACATTGTTGACATTCGGCGCTGACGTCACCCGCTCCCCATTCACAATAACTTTACGGGAGCCGGGCAGCGCACCTCCCCGGCCGCTGGGGCGCCGTACGCCGGCGACTAGCGTAAGCCGCTCCGCGAATGGCGCTCGGGGGCGGGGGCGGGGACGGGGGCGCGAGCGGGGGCGGGCGCGCGCTCCGCCGGCTCGCTGCGGGCGTGGGGGGCGCGCCTCAGGCCTCTTGCCGCCGCCGCCGCCGCTGCGGACCTCGCCGCTTTGTGCGGCCGGGAAGCCCTGGGCGCCCCCTCCCCCCGGCCCGGCCGCTCGCCAGCCCGGCTCCGCCTGGCCTTTCGGGTCTCGGAAGACAAGGCTCGGGGGCGCTCGGGGCGCTCGGGTAGCGGCGAGGCTGGTGTGGCACGTGGGGAGGGGGCCAGACCGCGAGCCCTGGGGTTCCTGGAGCGTCCGGCTCTGCCCTTCAGGGGCAGAGAAGGATGCTCCACGGGCCCCGCCGCCCTGACCCGTCCCTGTCTACAGTGGGGAAGAGCAGCCCCCGACCCGGTGGCGACGTCGACGCTTGAGCCCATTTCTGGAGGGCGTCTGCCTGCCCCGCCGAGCGAGCCGAGCCCCCGCGCCAGGCGGGAAGCGGCTCAGTGGCGCGCGCCGACGGGAAGGCCGCCCTGCGCCTGCAGCCCCGCGTCGGCCGCGCTCCGGCCGCCTTCTCCTGCCTGTCAGTCTGGAGCTGCTCTTTAAGGCCAGAGTGTGGCTGCTCTGTGAGAAGAACGCTCGCTCGGTGGCGGCTGGGGTTTTACAGAGAGTAATTAGGACTTAGGCTGAACGTACATGTGCAATAAAATAAGGTGTTAGTGTTGTGCTGGTGCCTGCAACTTTCCCCCTGGCCACGGCCAGAACATTATGCCACGTTTCCCTAAACACCTATAACTTGGCCCTCATGTGTACAGGTAGTATTCCATATTATTACATGTGGTGCTGATTTTTAATGAATATTATAAAACTTTGGCTTGCTCTACTGAGAGAAGGACCATAAATCCCCCCCCTGTAAAATGGGACTGGCATATGCTGAGGAAGCAGGGAAGCGTCGCCCTGGGAGTCTTGTGATATCATCCAAAGTGCTGCTCTGAACCATCTAGTTTGAGGGCAGAGTTTTAAGAAGCCCCATTGTGAATGTCTGTGTGGAAAGCTAAGCCCTGACTCAAAGCGAACTGAGGGTGCTGAGCTAATTTTTCTAACAGCACTGCAGAGCCCAGACATGGAGGTCTGGCACTGGACTGGGATATTTCCTCGGTTAACCTGTCACATTCTCAGATGAGAAAAATTCTCAGAGCTAAGAGTGACCCTCGGTCTCCTGACTTCCCGTCTGGTAACCCCAGACAAAACACACAGCTTTTGACCGCCCTGCCTGACCCCCTGGCAAGAAGGAAATACTAATCCCTGGTCTGCTCTGGCCAGGCTATTTCTTACAGTCTTATGGATGATTATGTTTTTGCATTCCTCATTCTTGTAAGTGTGTGTTGGTGAGATAATTTTATGCATCTTAATAACATTAATAAATGTTTTTCTTATAAGAGCCAGGCTTGAGAACATCCCTATGAAGGTTGTATAAATTCATTTCTTTTCAAGCAGGCCATGGCTGCCCAGCAGTGAGTGAAGTTGGGCTCATCAGCAGGAGGGTGGCTGAGGAAGGGGATGCTGCTGCTAGCTGATCGTGTCCTTTGATGGATACAACAAAAGGCCAATAGGTCCTTTCAATTAGCCTACTCGCCTAAAGACTCAGATTCAGAGCTTTTCCAGTTTAAAATGTTCAAGTATGAAGTAGGACTGCAAGTAGAAATGGAAAAATCCTAACACAACGGTGATGGGGGCCTTATCAAGTCATTTGAGGAGATTGAATTAGCAGTAGTTGACTTCTTGGGTCATGTCCCTTTCTACAATCATACCTCTATGGCTGTGAATAACATGAAATCTTTGCTTTGGTGGAGCTTTGAAATAGAGTAGGGAGTTAGTTATTTCATTTTATTTTCAATAGAAGTGGGTTATTTGAATTAAAGTCTGAAAAATCTGTTGTGAATTTATGAAATTAGAATGTGAATTCCTGGACACTTAATGCTCCTGCTCCCTGCTGCAGAGGTGGGGCTGCGGAAAACCTTAGCACCTTGGTCATGAGTGTTTGCTGGCTGTTTTCTGGGTTTGTGGTGCTGCTCTGGTAATTTAGGAGTTTACGACATGAAACATGCAGGTCCTTCCTTCTGTATAATCATAGTAAGTACAGGTCAATTTACTTCCCATGCCTGGTACATTTGGCCTTTTCTGATACTTTTTCTCTGCATAATTACATGTATGTATTGATTCAGAATATGTGTAGCTATCGTCTGTGCTACATCTTTTATTTTAGGATATAAAAGTATAAATTTATTTTATATTAGCGAGGAAAGAGGGGTGAGAAAAGGAGAGAAGAAAGCAGAGGAGGGAGATGGCGCTGCACCCAAAGGAAGAAAGAGTGCTCACCTGTGACCCAAATCTAAGCAAGTATGGTTTCCAGGGACCATAACTGAATCATGGCACTGCAGCTAATAAACTTCTTTTCCAGAAATCTCCTTGGTTTTATAAAATGGAACAGGAAAGATTAAAATATGCAGAAAACAAAGAAGGTGAGGAAAGGAAGAAGAAAGGGGAGCCCAGTTCTCGAGTCTCAGAACCTGATACAGGATCAGTAGTGTTGAGAAGATACAATGGTTTTTCTCAGGCAAAACAGTAGGCAGAATTTCTAATGTGGTACCTTGAATAAGAAATAGCAAGGCAAAGTTAACATCCAATGAAATCTGACAAAAGAGAACAGATTAGGGTACAGAGACGGAGAATGCCAAGCTGGGAGGAGCCAGCATATTGTAGGAAATTCTGTTGAGAAGGACTGGATTCTACTTGCTGGGGAACATTCCTTAGAATTATGACTAATGTTTCTTATTTCAAGACTAGATGTTTTTAAGTATATCTAAACAGTTAAACCTCAGCCTAGTACTGTACCAATGACACTTTTGGAGAACTGATGAGAAATTTGAATGGCTTTGACGATTTGTTCAATGTTTGTTGAATCAACCATTATTTGATAGATACAGTTGCACGATAAGCTGGATGTGACTGTGAGCAAAACAAAGCCTCTGCCTTCATGGAATTCTCATCGCAGTGATGAGATTGGGATGGAAAATGAGCCAAAATATTATACAAGTACTAAGGTTATGAAACCTTGCTTGGTTGTTTGTACAGCGCTGCCGGCATAAGCACATGGTGGCAAGTTCATGAACTTAATAGTCAGAACTTGTATGATGACAGCTCTGATGGCCATTCCAGGAAAAGAGTTCCAAATTGCTTTGAAGGGTGAACTAGGTGCTGGCATTGCTGCATGGCTTCCCAAGGGGAGTACTTTGAAGATGACTGTAATGATATTCAGTGATGAGGTATGTAGCACTTTTTCTATGATGAGTTCACAAACTTAATTGTCTGACTTGTATATTATATTTTACGTATATGACATATCTGTATAGGAAATATAGATATAAAATGTCAAGGTGTATGTTATAACTCTTATGTTATAAGAGTAAAATGCCTTAAGCCATTGTGGTGAAGAGGAGAACAACATAGGTAGAGAAGCATAGAATGCCAGGGGTGGGGCTACACTTAGATTGGGTAGCTGGCTCAGGGAAGTGTTCTTTGATGAGGAGACATTTGAGCAGAGATATGAATGAAGTGAGGGCACAGCTGTGGCGGGGAGGGGACTTTTCAGATATCAAGAAGAGTAGGTGCAAAGGCCCTGAGGTTGAGCGCTTAGCATACTCAGGGAACAAACGGCAAAGTGGCCATCAAAACAGATGCAGAAGGGCAAGAAGAAGACTAGTAAGTGATGCCAGAGGCAGAGCTAACAAGCTTTTGTTTGAGGTGAAGGGGAAGACATTTATAGGAGTTTCTACAGAGAAAGAACATGACCTGACCTGACTTCTAGGGGATCACTGTTTGCTGGATAGAGAGAAGGACAGGAATGGAAGTAAGAGTAGGAGGCTCCTGGGATAGGCTAAGAGAGGGGTGATGGTAATTTGAACAAGAATGATAACTGGAAATGGAATCTAGACATATTTTCAAAATGAACTGGACAGAATTTCTTGAAAATTAAATTGTGGGTTGTGAGAGAAAGAGGAGTCAAAGGAAATTCTGGATTTTGGCCTGAGCAGCTGATTATTGGAGAGTTCATTTAGAAAGAGGAACAAGGCTCCAGGAGGAACAGGTATAAGGGGAAATGCACAAGCATTTGGTTTGGGATGTAGCAAATTTCAGATGCCTATCACAATTTAAGTGGAAAAGTTGAGCAGGCAATTAAACATAGAAATCTGGAATTCAGGAGAGAGGTCCAGACTAGAGGTAAAAATCCAGGAGTTGATGGAGAGAGAAGGTGTGAATGCTGTGTGTCATCAACACTCGGTATCTGGGAACTTGGGCAGAGGAGAGAAAAGGTTTGGGCATTAAGACCTGGAATGCTTGAACATTTAAAGGTCAGGAAGGTGAAATCAGTAAGATCTAGCCAAGGCTGAGAGCAGCAGCCAGTGAGAGAAAAGGAGAGGGGAGCAGAGCATCCATCCCAGTGGAAGGCAGGGAGTAATCAGCTGCCACTGTGAGAACACATCACTGACTTTTGAACTTGGCAACCTGGAGGCCATTGGTGTTTTTGACAGGGGTAGTAGAGATGAATTCTGGCTTGAGTGGATTTGAGAGACAGTGGCAGGAGAGGAGGTAGAAGCAATGAACATAGACTACTTATTTTTATTTAATACAGAGTCTCACTCATCACCCTCAGTAGTGTGTCATAGCTTCATCATAGCTCATGGCAACCTCAAACTATTGGGCTCAAGCAATCCTCTTGCCTCAGCCTCCTGAGTAACTGAGACTATAGATGCCTATCATGACACCCAGTTACTTTTTCTTTCTTTCTTCCTTTTTTTTTTTTTTAGTAGAATCAGGGTCTTACTGTTATTCAGACTGGTCTCAGGATCCTCAGCTCAAGCCTCAGCCTTCCAGAGTGCTGGGATTACAGGCATAAGTCTCTGCTTTGCCCGTAGACCACTCTTCAGAGTGGCTTTGCTGAAAAAGAAAAAGTGGGTAAATGGGTAGAGGCTGTTGGGAGAAATGATTATGATTGAAATTATTGCCAATTACCATAGGAATAATTCTGAAGGGAACTGTGTTTTATACAGAGAGAGGGGGGATGACTTCTGGAGTGAAGTCCTTGAGTTGGATGGAGAATGGGACCTTACATAGGGGTAGGGTTAGTTCATTCCTAGTGACCAGAGGGCAGGCAGCACGTGTGCAGCTGTGCTGGGAGGCTGGGGTGCAGTGATGGGAGCATGGGGGCCCTTGTCTGAGTGCTTCTATTTTCTGAGTGGACTTGAGAAGGAAGCCCACCAGCTGGTATGTGGGAGGGAAGGGTGTGGGAACTTGGGGAGGGAAAGTCTGAAGCAGTGCTGGGGATGTAGCAGTCCTGGACAGCACCGAGGCTTTGCAGGGTCTTTATGGACACACCATTGCCAAGAAGAATAATTGCTTATTGTACAGAGTCACGTGGTTTCGTGGTGTACTGGTTAGCACTCGGAGCTCTGAATCTAGAATCTCATATGCTTTTGGTGAGTATGAGCCAAACTAGAGAAGCAAAATCTTTACTTCTAGCTGTTGTTAAATTTGGCTGGTGGCATTTTTTTCTTCTAACTCGCATTTGTCCTATCTCTGTCTCCCCAAAGATCAGCTTGATTCCTAAGGACTTTGGAAATAGTTCCCAGGAGGAAGCGATATCCTTACATCACTATAGTGACCTGCTTCTATAATAAATAATGCATGCCACTATTATCTAAAAACTTAGATGAAATAAACTAATTCTTCAACATATACAACTGAGCATCTGTTATACTCAACTGAGAGATGAGAAATTTTAAAATGCTGGGTCCTACTTATCTCGGTAAGTAGTGAAACAATTGATGATGCAAAATAGTTTTATGTTTAATTGCATTTATTAATTATTTTCAGATATTAATATCTAAAATTATTTTGTACTAATGAAAAGATTAATACTGTATAAAAATGTTTTTGGACAATAGAAAGTGGAAAAATCTAAATGCCTTACAGGGAAGAATTGACTAAGTACATGGTGATTCATATATAAAATTTTGAGTACTGTGGATTCATCTAATGTGATGTTGAAAAGTATGTATATTGGCATGGTAAAGTTATGTTACCATGTTTCCTTTCATTTTTTTGAGATAGAGTCTCACTCTGTGCTCTGGGTAGAGTGTCATAGCATCATAGTTCACAGCAACCTCAAACTCTTGGGCTCAAGTGATCCTCCTGTCTCAGCCTCTTGAGTAGCTGGGACTACAGGCACCTGCCACAACGCTTGGCTAGTTTTTCTATTTTTAGTAGAAATGAGTCTCAGGATGATCTCAAACTCCTGAACTAACAGGAGCTTGCCACCTCTGCCTCCCAGAGTGCTAGTATTACAGCCATGAGATTTGCAAAACAATATTCACAGTATGATCCTGTTTGTGAAAAAAATAGCCCAAGCATGAAAGAAAAAGTATACAAGGATATATGCACAGTGTTGATGTGGTTCTCTTGAGATACAGGGCTTATGAGTGATTTTTCTTTTACTTGTTTTTTTAAATTCTCTAATATAAACATATTACTTCTGTAATAAAGACAGCCAATAAATTTATAAAATTCAATTTATATATAATTAAATCTAATAAGAATGTTAGCATTGTTTGTGTTAAGAAGGGAAAAATTTATGTGGGTTATAACAGCCAGGAAGATTTCCCTGAGAAGGTGGAGTTTGAGTTGAACCTCAAGGCCGGGAAGGATTCAGAGTAGAGGAAGTGAGGCAGGACATTCAACACAGAAGGATTCCCAGACGCTGGACTTGGTTCTGACCAAAGTAATCACATGTTGCAGTGTTGAGAAAGAGTGAGATGTGAGAACAGGGAGAAGGGTGGGTCAGAAGTGGGCGGCACAGCTAGCGAGAAGTGCTGAACTACTCCAGTGATGCAAGTCCTATGATAGTGACTCATTTTTTCTCCCTTCCCCTCCCATTGCCAAGATCTGTACCTGTTAGAAAGCAGTTGCTTGCCTGCCTGTCTTCTTTTTGACACATGTGTCTTGAGCTTGAGGAGAAGCACTGTTCTAGCCTTTGGAGATACAGTGATGGATGAGCCCAGGGCCCAGGGACTAGTGGAGAAGATGCACAAGTCATCACTGGGCACCATGCTAAGGCCTCAATAAGACAAAAGGCACCTGGCAACTGCCTTTGCCTAGGGGGATCTGGGATGGCCTCCTGGAGGAGCTGACAGTAAGGATGGATTCTGAAGGATGAGTAGATTTTGTCGAAAGAAGATGCTGGAAGATCATTCCAAACAGGAGAACTGGTGTAGTGAAAGTGCAGGAATTGAGATGGTTAGAAGTGATAGCCAATAGCAAAATGTGGGACTGGAAAGGTAGACATGGGCCAAAAGTATGAAGATGTAATTTTATACATAGGGCAAAATTCCCCTTGAACTTTTCCAATGAAGTGCTCACAATGCAGAGAAGAAGGCTAATCTTTTAGGAATACCAAGCCATGGCCCAGAATGGCCTTCTCTAAGCTTAAAATGTCTTTGCAGTTTCCTGTTATGTGTTAAAAATTCACCTGAACATCTTTTATCCTTTATGAAGCATGTGAGTTGATTTTATTACACAAGTTTGTTTGTTTTTAACAATCTGTGACCAGCAGGGATAAAAATTTCTATTCCACATTCAAAATCTTTGATTAAAATGGATTCACCTCGGGAAAATGTTCTGAGCTTATCTTGAGTGTTCAGAGTTCTCCAGAGACATCAAAAAGCCTGGCACAGTAAGTAGAAAGCCAGTGACTGATTACTGCTTGTCCAAGAGGCATGAGCACATCTGGTTTTAAAAAGAACACATTGGCTCAGTGCCTGTGGCTCAATTGGCTAAGGCGCCAGCCACATATACCTAGGGTGGTGGGTTCGAATCCCCAGCCCGGGCCCACCAAACAACAATGATGGCTGCAACCAAAAAATGGCCGGGCATTGTGGCGGGCGCCTGTGGTCCCAGCTACTTGGGAGGCAG
>CAUYQV010133080.1:0-30996 GCA_963574575.1 Galagoides demidoff | reverse complement strand
AGCACTCATGTGCCTTGGTGAATGGAAGAGTTCTAGGAACATCTCCCTTTCTCCCTTTGGAATGGCAAAAGATCAATGAACATATATTAAGACACATAAACTCTCAAGCTCTCACACCGCTCTGCATACCCATTAACCCCCGCCTAGTCCTTTTCCTTTGTGTTACTAAATGCTAGACCAACCTCTAGACTACTAAAGACAGAGCCTACCCTCTGGGTTGTGCTGCACCCTTATTGAAAAGAGAAAGAGAAAGAACCATTCAATAAAATTTAAAAAAAATAAATAAATAAAATAAAAAATAAAAAAAAAAGAAAAGAGAAAGAGAAAGTTCTGGAATAAAGCCTTTCCTGAGACTTTGCCATTTATCCACAAAAATGGAGACTCTCAGAGCAGGAGGTAGCATCAGGTCAGCAGCTGGCTGACCAGTCATAAGAGGCTGACCAAGCACTACCTGGAACATTCCTAGTTGGTCCATGCTGAAAAGTGGACTTATTGCATGCTTCCCATCTCAACATTGCCTCAAAGTAAACAGAAATCCCTGGAGACAGAACAGGCTGAAGAAGAAGAAAATGGGCAGAAGATGTCTGGGTTTGATGGCACTAAGCCCCAAGCCCTGAGACCCAGCCCTACCTGTTTCTACACACAGTCCCTGCATCTGTGTTTGCCTTGCTTAGTGTGTGTCCATCCATGTGATGAGAAATTAACACTCACCCACTCCAATTTTGCCTCTGTCTTTTGGCAGAGGTCAAGAAATTCCAATTATATATATATATCATTAAAAAGAATAACCCTATTTTATACTTTACAGAATTGTGTCTTTTCCAGTAAAGTATAAATTCTCTGAGGAAAAGAAGCACCTCCATTTATGTTCATACCATAAACCTGGTGGCTAACACAGCCCCTGGCACAGAGTAGCTGCTTAACAAATATATCAAACACAAGTGGTCCTCAAACTTTAGTGGGTATCTGAATCATCTGAAGGTCTTATTAAATCACAGATTGCTGAGTCCCACTCCCAGTTTCTGATGTACAGTCTGAGGTAGGAGCTGAGAATCTGCATTTCTAATAAGCTCCATGGGGGTGCTAATGCTGGTCAAATCCCCTTTATAAGTGGGCAAGAGACTTGAACAGAACCTTCTTCTTGACGATGACAGCAAACCAATGGCCAATAAACATATGAAAAAATGCTAATCATCCCTAACCATCAGAGAAATGCAAATCAAAATCACTCTGAGATATCACCTAACCCCAGTAAGACTAGCCTGTACCACAAAATCCCAAAGCTGCAGATGCTGGAATGGATGTGGAGAGAAGGGAACACTTTCACACTGCTGGTGGGATTGTAAACTAATACAGCGTCTGTGGAGAGAAGTATGGAGAATCATCCAGGGGCTAAAAGTAGACCTTCCATTTGACCCTACAATCCCATTACTAAGTATCAAACCAGAAAAAATAAAATCACTTTACCATAAGGACATTTGCACTAGAATGTTTATTGCAGTTTAATTCAAAATTGGCAAGACGTGAAATCAACCCAAGTGCCCATCAACCCACAAATGGCTCAATAAACTGTAGTATACATGTACCATGGAATACTTTTCAGCCATAAAAGAGATGGAGACTTTATGTCTTTCATATTTACCTGGACGGAACTGAAGCACATTCTTCTTAATAAGTATCATAAGAATGGAAAACCAAACATCCAATGTACTTAATACTAATATGAAGTCAGTAGACAAATTAATGTACAACCACATGAAAGAAAAACACAGTTATATTCGAATATCAAGAGAGGGAAAGAGAGAAAGTGGAAAGGGGAGGAGGGTGGAGAAATGGTAAGCGCTCACCTAGTGTGCACAGTGTAAGTATATACAGCACACCTCTCCTGGGTGAAGGGTTCAACTAGAACTTGAACTTAACCTTAGAGACACAAATAATGCAACCTATTCATTTGTACCCTCATATTAATCTGAAATAAAAATTTTAAAAGGTAAAATAAAATAAAAACAACGAGATCACATTTAAAGGAGCACTGTATTAAGCCACAGGACATTATCATTTTTCTTGGTCCAAAAATTAGCAATTTCATATGATCCACACTCATATGTCTATAACTTAATATTTACAAATGAATGGTTAAATACAGTGTAGGCATTTATCTTCTTTCTTGACCTTACTTCAAGTGCAAATGGCAGAATAGAGAGCGTGGCCCCAGGAGTCAGACAGACCTACATCTAAATTCTTATTCTGACACTTAGCAAGTGTGAAGCTTCAAGTAAATCACGTATCTGCCTGGATCCTCAGTTTTGTCACCTCTAAAATGGAGGAGACTAACTTGCTATGAGGACTGGATAAAACAATGTATGAAAAACCCACACTGTACCTGGCAAGTAGCAGATATTCAATACAGAGTAACCATCACCATCTTTAATTTTACCATTAGTGTTATTATCTTCACATGGGGCTACACTCTAGAGATTAGAATATCTCATTTCTTCTATGCATATTCTCTGTAAAACCAGGATTGAGGAAGGCTGCACACGGGTTGTTTCAGAAGAGCAATGTCTATTCCTGCCACGGAAGATGTTCTTGTTACAGAATGCTCTTATTCCAACAGAGCACTTCAAGAATATCATATCCCATCAAACAGTAGTGAAATACAACTAAATTCAACTTAAAGTTGTTGAAGTGAAATGGTCGTAGTGTCAGAAGACCTAGCCAACTTCAAACTCCCCAATATTTGGGACATTTTACTTAACTTTTTTAGCCCCTGTTCCTTCATATATGAAAAGGAATCGACAGCACCTACTTCTTAGGTTTATTATAGGAATTAATCAATAGTGTGTGTCCAAATGCATATAAAGTGCAAAACATGACACACTATTATTTAATTATGCAGTGAGATAGTTTCAACTATTGCAGATCTGTAAAATACAGCCATGGTAGCTGTAGAGAATCTCTAATTATTTCAGGATCCCAACCATCTTTGTATGTTACCAAAAGGCCCAAATACCTCCACCCCTCACTAGCCTCTTTGCACACTTTTGCATGAGATTTTAGTTATTGCATAAAGCTACTAACTACTAAAAAGGTACACTGAGAAAAGGATGGTGACAGGTAGAAAGAAGCAGAAGTGGGTCTTGGGAAGGTGAATGGGTAATGGGAATAGGTTCTACACCCAAAGAATAGATCATGTGATACAGTTAAAAAAAAAAGTGAGTGAAGCCAGCTTGGTGCCTCAGTTAAGAGAAAAGGTAAAAGAGAAGGCATCTTGGGCACAGTTAGTTCTGATTCACCTCTACTCTTAAAGGCCAGAGAAGTCATGTAGATGTGATAATATTAAAAATAGCACACTCAATAAATTCCAGAAAAGATTTTAAATCTCCTTAACAGAGATTGTCAAGGTGACTCTGTTACTGGGGCTCTCAAATAAATGACAGAAAATTAGAAAGAACACGGGTTGGGGGCTCATTTTCTTTGTGATATTATACATGTCATTTCCCAGATGCTGTCTAGAATTGCTATTTCTCATTCAACTGATGTTTAAAGAACTGACTCTTCTTTTACGAGAATCTAGGGAAAGAAGGACAAACTAAGTAATTGATGAAAGAGGTTTAGCACAAGAAACAAAGTGGCCTCTTCTCCTACCATCCTTCCTTCCCCTTCCCAACTGTCGCTCACAGAATCCCCTAAGAGCCCCCACACATGCTATTGGAAAGGTCAAATAGATAGATGCCTTTGTGACCAATTAACCTGAAGGAAAAAAATGAAGAAACAAGAGACAATCATTTGCAAAGCTTAGAGTCTTAGACTTCCGTAGAGTAATATTCTAGTTCATGGAAATCTGAATCTAAGATTTTACAAATGTCAGTAGAGAAACTGTCTTCACCCCACCCCTCCATGTATATAATCTAGCACCAGGCCGTAAAAGCATTGTTAAACTCTGCAAAGACCACTTTATGAAAGTGGGCCCTTTTATCTGCCAGAAAGCAACAAAAGAACTCCTGTGTAGCTGTAGAGATTCTAGGATTATGCTGGATGGATAATAGTAAGACAAACACTTGCTAAAATATTGTCTGTTACTCCCAGAATCACTATACTAATAGCAAAGCCAACCAGCACAGAAAAGCCTTAACACACTATGCAATTCAGCTGCAATTCATCACGCCACTATAATTACAGGTGCCTGCCTGCCTTCCTCCTCTCAGATCTGTGGATAAAAGCCTAGGGATGAATTTGTATCTCAGCTGCACAGAAGCTGAAGCTAGTAGTCAATAAACACAGAGAACACTGCATTTGACTGACAGGCTCTTGTAGAATATAAAACCAAACTATTGTTCAACAGCTCTTCCACACCCCAATTTTCAGAATAACAAAAAAGAAAGGACGGTTCTGGATGCTTACTAAGTGCACAGATATTATTTCATTTAATCCCGACAAAAATCATATAAGTAAGGTATTATTAGGCTCATTTCTCAATAAAAAAAGTGAGACTCAAAAGTTGAGTAACTTGCCTGAGGTTACACACGTTGGAAGTGGTAGAACTGCCTCTGTCAGTCTTTCCTGGCCACATTTCCCATGCCTTTTCTAGATCAATCTTTCAGCTCCTGGCAATAATCAATTATTGGCAACTGGTTGTGGTTCCTATACCTTGGAAAAGTTCGTCAAAGACTGACACAAAGAACAAGTGATCCCATTTCAGGGCGGGCAAGGCACTTGAACGGAAACTTCTCTGAAGACGGGAGTGTGGCCTACAGACACATGAAAAAATGCTCATCATCTTTCATCATCAGAGAAATGCAAATCAAAACCACTTTGAGATATCATCTAACTCTAGTAAGAGTAACCCACATCACAAAATCCCAATACTACAGATGTTGTGTGGATGTTGAAGAAAGGGAATACTTCTACACTGCTGGTGGGAATGAAAACTAATGCATCCCTTTTGGAAAGAAGTTTAGAGAACACTTAGGGAACTAAAAGTAGACCTGCCATTAGATTCTGCAATTCCTCTACTAGGTATATATCCACATTACAACAAAGACGCTTTAAAATCACTTTACACTCAGGAACAAAAACAAAGTAGGAGGAATTACGTTACCAGACCTCAGACTATACTATAAATCGATAGTGATCAAAACAGCATGGTACTGGCACAGAAACAGAGAGGTATATATGTATGGAACAGGATAGAGAGCCAAGAGATGAATCCAGCCACCTACCATTATCTGATCCTTGACAAGTCAATTAAAAATATTGAGTGGGGAAAAGATTCCCTATTTAACAAATGGTGCTGGGCTAACTGGATAGCGTCCTGTAGAAGACTGAAACTAGACCCACACCTTTCACCATTAACTAAGTTAGACTCTCACTGGATTAAAGATTTAAACTTAAGACATGACTATGAAAATACTAGAAGAAAGCATAGGGAAAACACTTGAAGAAATCGGCTTGGGTGAAAATTTTATGAGGAGGACCCCTCGGGCAATTGAAGAAATGTCAAAAATACACCTTTGGGACCTGATCAAACTAAAAAGTTTCTGACCAGCCAAGAACACAGTAAATAAAGCGGGTAGACAGCCCTCAGAATGAGAGAAGATATTTGCTGGTTATGTCTCTGACAAAGGTTTAATAACCAGAATCCACAGAGAACTCAAACATATTAGCAATAAAAAAAACAAGGGATCCCATATCAGGGTGGGCAAGGAACTTGAAGAGAAATTTCTCTTAAAAAGATGGGTGCATGGCCTACAGATATATGAAAAAAATGCTCTCCATCCTTAATCATCAGAGAAATGCAAATTCAAACTACTTTGAGGTACCACCTAAACCCAGTAAGATTAGCCCATATCACAAAATCCCAAAACCAGAGATGTTGGCGTGGATGTGGAGAAAAGGGAACAACACTTCTACATTGCTGGTGGGAATGCAAATTAATTCATTCCTTTTGGAAAGACATCTGGAGAACACTGAGAGAACTAAAAATAAACCTGCCATTTGATCCTGCAATTCTTTTATTAGGTATATATCCAGAAGACCAAAAATCGAATTACAACAAAGATATTTGTATCAGAATGTTTATTGCAGCCCAATTCATAATTTCTAGGTCATGGAAGAAACCTAAATGCCCATCGACCCATGAATGGATCAATAAATTGTGGTATATGTACACCGTGGAATACTATGCAGCCCTAAAGAAAGATGGAGACTTTACCTCCTTCATGTTTATATGGATGGAATTAGAAAATGTTCTTCTTAGCAAAGTATCTCAAGAATGGAAGAAAAAGTATCCACTGTACACAGCCCTACTTTGAAACTAATTCATAGCTTTTATAGGAGTGTTAGAGTTTCTAGCTTCTCATTTCTCTTTTACTTATTCTTCATTATTACCAGATTATTATTTCTAAAAGGGCATTTGTAGTACATAGAGCCTGTAATGGTGCTCTGTTGTAACAGTTCTATAAAATTTTCACCCAAACGCAAGGTGCTTAAGGCCTCTCTCATAATCAAATTCTGTCCTGTTTATCCAGCCTAATTTCTTCGGTTTGAAACTTCGTTTGGTCTTATTTGGATAGTTGTCATAGTCATGCTTGGTTTGTGCTTTTCCATTATCATTAAGTGGCTTTCTCTCCATTCTGCTTTTTTGCACTTCAAAGTTGAGGCAAGTCTCATCCCTTCTGTCAGTCCTTTTGTTATGTTAGCATCTTTGTTACCTATTTTCTCAGTGGAAAAGTGGGATTTCTGTAAATTGTACTAATTCACAGAATATACTTCCTACAGTGCCTTGCATAGTCAGTACCCGTATTAGCTAGTATTTGGCTATAGATTGACCTTAAACATTCTGTTGTTAGAGTTATCTATACGACACAGTTTAACTGCCTTTAAATGTTAGCTTTAGGTTGTATTGCTGTTTTATTTTATTTTATTTTATTTTATTGCAGTTTTTGACCAGGGTTGGGTTTGAATCTGCCACCTGCAGTATATGGGGGCAGCACCCTACTCCTTTGAGCCACAGGTGCTGCCCCTATTGTTTTATTTTTAATATAAAAGCTCTTAAACTAGGTTAATGTGTTCTTTGAGAGTAAGGGTAAAATTTTATAGGTTTTTGGGTATACTGCATAGCATTAATTTCTCTCATGGCACATAGTGAAGAGAGTATAGCTTTGAGAGTGTTTTAATTAGAGTGCTTTACTTTAAGACTTCTATATAGTGTTAGAAAATAAACTAGAAATTCAGTATGCTTGATTTTGAAGTTTGAATATCTTAGAAAATTATTGCTTAATTTCAGAAATCTTGTCTTTATGAATATTTACCAGATAAAATGATAAATCTAATTTCGAGGTTATTGAAGAAAGGTTTTTGACAGATTATTGCTTCTCAGTAATTTCCAGAGGACCAATTAGATAAGTTGTAATAAAGAACATTTGGTCAGATGTCTTAAATACTAGTTTTGAATCTGCTGTTGCATGTCTGTGTAAGATTCTGTTCAATCTCATAGTTTCTTTGGTGTGATAATGATATAGTGGTTATACTGATAATGCTTTTGTTTTTTTGAG
The DNA here is from genome assembly GCA_963574575.1 of Galagoides demidoff. NCBI lineage: Eukaryota > Metazoa > Chordata > Mammalia > Primates > Galagidae > Galagoides > Galagoides demidoff. The sequence goes on along the minus strand of CAUYQV010133080.1, from coordinate 23,440 downwards.
AAATATGCCAAAATATTAAGTATTACGTATGATAGGTTTAAGAATGGGTTTAAAAAGGAAGTGTGTGAATATTTGGGGGTGTGTGTATGCATATATATATATATAGAGAGAGAGAGAGAGGAATAAAATGAAAATGTTACGTGTTAACAATTTTGAATCTAGGTGAAAGGTATATGGGTATAAATTTAAATTTATGAACATTTATTATTTCTGTGAACTTTTCTGTGGCTTTGACATTAAAAGAAGTTGGGGAGAAAATATTTTAAAAAGAACTTCATTGTGCTTCAGTTTCTATAATTCTAAAATGGGGTTAATAGAACCTGTTCTTTCCACACCTTGATACAGGTAGGCACAGTGGGATCACATTTGGCAGAATAGCAGCCAAGACAGCTCTTAAGATGTGGTAATTTTTTTTGTTATTCAATGAGAACTTTCTAGTGGAGAACTTTTCAAAGAATATTTTACTTAAAATTGTCTTAGCTTAAAATATATCTATTCCCTTTTTAACATTAAGAGCATATTTCATTACAATTTAACATTACAATTTAACAAGAACAGTTATTTAAGAAATGATAAATGTTCATAAATTTAAGTAGTTACAACTTTTTTTAATCGTTATTTTTTATACACTACTATTTAAATTTCACATGAACTTCATGGCCACCCTATATATAGATATGTGAAGTAACCAAAGTAACCAATTGAAATCTTTTTTGTTTTTTTTTTTTTTTTTGGTTGTAGTGGAGGGTCTACTCAAAAAAATAAACAAAAAGGAAATAATAAAGAATAAATAATAAGGAAGAAAGAGGAAAAAATAAAAATAATAATATAATGATCAATCAAATCAAAGCTGACTTTTCCAGTCAATTCTATTCATCAGAAAACCCCAAGGGCAGTACCTGTGGCTCAGTGAGTAGGGTGCTGGCCCCATATGCCAAGGGTAGTGAGTTTAAACCCAGCCCCAGCCAAACTGCAGCAACAACAACAACAGCAACAACATAGTTGGGTGCCTGTAGTCCCAGCTACTCGGGAGGCTGAGGCAAGAGCTGGAGGTTACTGTGAGCTGTGATGCCACGGCACTCATACTGAGGGAACAAAAAACCCAGAAGATGCAAATAGTTAAATCGTAAAATGGAATGTAACTGCAACAACAGTAGTGATTTTAAAAATTACCAAAAAATTGAAACTGTTGTAAATTTCTACAAGAAGAATAGATTTTTAAAAAATAAAATAACTGGCTCAGGCCTGTGGCTCAATTGAATGAGGGGCCAGCCACAAACACCTAAGGTGGCGGGTTTGAATCCAGCTGGGGCCCACCAGAAACAACAATGATGGCTGCAACCAAAAAATAGCTGGACACTGTGGTGGGTGCCTGTGGCCCCAGCTACTTGGGAGGCGGAGGCAGGAGACTCGCTTGAGCCCAGGAGTTGGAGGTTGCTGTGAGCTATGCCATGGCCCTCTACCCAGGGAGACAGCTTGAGGCTCTGTCTCAAAAAAATAAATAAATAAATAAATAAAATAACTTTATGGGAAGCTGAGGTGACACGGTTGCTTGTGGCTAGGAATTCCACAGACAACATAGTAAGCCCTTGTCTTACAAAAAATTAAAAAATTAGCTGGGTGTATCGGCACAGGCCTGTAGCCTTAGGTGCTTGGGAGGCTGAGGCAAGAGGATCTCTTGAGCTTAGGAGTTGTAGGTTATAGTGAGGAAGACTGTCTCGGGTAAATAAATAAATAAATTACTTTATTGAAGTCCAGCTCACATACCATACTATTTACCCAGTTAAAAAGTATAATTTAGTGGGTTTTAGACTTACAGAGTTGTGCAACAATTACTACAGTCAATTTTAGAACATTTATATCTCCTCTACCCTTAGGCAGCTACTCATCTATTTCTATAGATTTGTCTGCTCTGGATAGTTCATGAAGTAGTATTATAAAATATGTCAGTGTTTGTGCTTGGTTTCTTTGACTTAGCATAGTAAGGTCTGTCCATATTGTAGCGTTTATCAGGGCACTTCATTCCTTCTCATGGCCAAATAACACATCACTGTTTGTGGCTGTACCATACTTTACTTTTCCATTCATTATTCATTCATTGAATATTTGGATTGTTTTCACTTTTTGGCTATTATGAAAAGTTGTGCTATGAACATCTGTGCACAAGTTTTTTGTGGATGTATGTTTTCATTTCTTTTGGATTGTGTCCAGGACCTCCTGAGGATACTCACATCTGCAGCTGTTCAAGTCCTGGATATAAAATGGCATAGTATTTGCATATAATCTATAGACATTCACCCATATACTTTAAATCATCTCTAGATTACTTATGATACTTAATATAAATGCCATGTAAACATTTGTTACACCATATTGTTTAGAGAATAATGACAGGGGAACAACTCTGTACATGTTCAGTACAAATGCAGTTTTTTCCCCCCAAATATTTCTAATTTGCAGTTGATTGAATCCATGTATGTGGAACCCATGAATATGAGGGCCACCTGTACATAACTAGGAGAGGAGTTGCTGGATAATATGGTAATTCCATGTTTAATCAATAAGAGGAACTGCCAGACTATTTTCCAAAGTGTACAATTTTACTTTTCCACCAGCTGTGTATGGGGGTTCTGATTTTTCCATATTCTCACTGAGACTTTTCATTTTCTGTCTTTTTAATTATTGTCATCTTAGTTTGAATGAAATGGTGTCAGATGGTTTAATGATATTATCTGTATTTGTAAATTCAGATGCACTTTACAGGAGCAGATAATTCTAATCTTATACAAATTGACCCAGAGAGCAGCAAAAGAGAGAAAGCTACTCTGCCTGTTTATCAGGCAAGTTTAACCTTGACACCTAGAATGAAAAGAATATACAGGGGTAAATATATTGCATTCAGTCTTATTTATGAACACAGGCATAAAAGTTTTAATCATCTTAGGAATGTAAGGATAGTTCAACATTCAAAAATTATATCAATGTATTATAATTTTTAAGAATTTAGAGGCTGAGCGTGGGGTTCATGCCTGTAATCCTAGCACTCTGGGAGGCTGAAGTGGATGGATTGCCTGAGATCACAGGTTCGAGACCCACCTGAGCAAGTGGGAGATCCCCACCTCTAAGGGCATTGTGGCGGGCACCTGTAGTCTGAGCTACTCAGGAGGCTGAGGCAAGAGAATTGCTTGAGCTCAAGAGTTTGAGGTTGCTGTGAGCTATGACGCAACAGTACTCTATGGAGGGTGACAAAATGAGACTATCTCAAAAAAAAAATTAGAAAAAACATTTAGGTAGATTTAGTAAAAGTATATGATAAAACTCAATGATATTAATGTAAAAAAAAACCCAAATACCTCTTATAATATGAAGAGAAGTTAATTTATTTTTCCTCCTTGTAAAGACTGCTTTTCAGCTGTCTTTCAAACCTGCATTTTGCTTAACAGTGAAACTTTAGAAACATATTCTCGTACATACCCATGCTTTTGGCCTAAGCTTTCAAGAAAATGACCCTTAAGAAAGTGGGATTGAAGGGTGAGGGCTAACACTCCTCTGGTAAACATGCAGATCACACTGCCCTCCCATCGCTGCCCACTCTAAAGGAAGCCTTTAATTATTTTGTGTCACATATCTCTCACTCGAGTAATTCAGGGTGGCCATAAAGTTTGTGTGCATTGCCTTGCATTGTGTGTGTTTATGTATGTATAATGTATATTTTGTTTTATTTTACTTTTTTTTTTTTTTGAGGCAAAGTCTCAAGCTGTCACCCTGGGTAGAGTGCTATGGCATCACAGCTCACAGCAACCTCAAACTCTTGGGCTTAAGTGATTCTCTTGCCTCAGCCTCCCAAGTAGCTGGGACTACCAGCACCCACTACAACGGTTGTCTATTTTTATTGTTGTTGTTGCAGTTGTCATTGTTGTTTTAGCTGACCCAGGCTGGGTTTGAACCCACCAGCCTTGGTGTATGTGGCCGGCGCTGCCCTGTTTTATTTTACTTTTTGAGTCAAGTTCTTGCTCTGTCACCCAGGCTGGAGGGCAGTGGCACATAGCTCACTGGGGCCTTGAACTCCTGGCCTTGATTGATCCTTAGCCTTCCAAGTAGCTGGGACTATAGGCATGCATTGCCATGCCTGGCTAATTTTTTAATTTTTTGAGTGGAAGAGGTCTTGTTATGTTACCCAGGCTAGTCTTAAACTCCTGACCTGAAGTGATTCTCCTTCTTTGGCCTCTGAAAGTGCTAGAACTATAGATGTGAGCCACTGTTCCTGGCCTTGAGTAATATTTTAAACCAGGGGTCCTCAAACTTTTTAAACAGGGGGCCAGTTCACTGTCCCTCAGACCTTTGGAGGGCTGGACTGTGGGCCCCAGGATGAGTCAGCTGCTAAGCAGGACAGGCAGTTGGCGGCAGAAACACCCGGTGGGCCGGATAAATGTCCTTGGCCCGTGGGCCGTAGTTTGAGGACACCTGTTTTAAACTATAGGACTTTTTGGATCTCAAAAATCTGTTTTATTTTATTGTACTGAGTTTAATACATTTTAAAAAGTAGCAGTCTTATTGTGATATTACGTTTGGTTTTCTCATTGTTACTATGTTCTGAGTCATTGTTAGCTTATAAAATTGTATTTTATTTGTGAAATGCTTAATTTCTTAAAACTACATCCTCTTCAAGTTTCTAGATAGAGCATGGACTGTTTCCAGATGGTATTAATGTTAATAATATGAGATTTCCAATGCCTTTTAAAATCTGTTATGGTATCTCATAAAAAGTAATACTCCTATTTCATATCTTTTTAATGAAAGAGAGGTTTTTTGTTTTTTGGTGGTAAATTCAAGTTAGTGTATTTGAGATCCTCCCAACAACGTGAATTTAAATATCTGAAAATTACTGAGAAGGAGTCAATCTGAATAAATTATAGTGAACAATATTTATCTCATTTTGTAAGTTTAACCCTTGGATCATATTGACAAAATAGTAAAACAAAGCATTACTATTATGCTGGACGGATTTAGTTAAACTGTTGGTCAGATCCCATTCCATGTGTACATAGTACTTCTTTCTTACTGTGTAACCATTTTGCCAGAGATAACAAAGAGAGCCTGGTTACCATCTGGTGGAACAATCCTGCTGGCTCAAGCCTCTGCTCAGAAATTTGGGTCATTCTCTTTTTTGGACAGCCTGGTAAGCAGTCACTGTTTTTCACCTTGAAATCATCTAAGATGTACCCAAGAGTAAATTAATGCTGAAGAAACAAATAATACTAACTTCAATGAAAATGTTTTAAGATAGTAGCATGAATTTAATGTTGCACATTAAATATAACTAACTTAGCATAGCACTATCCAGTAGAAAGATTAATTCAAGCTACAAAAGGGAGCATATATATATATATAGTTTTAAAATTTTTCATGGCCAGGGCAGTGCCTGCGGCTAGCGGGTAGGGCGCTGGCCCCATATACTGAGTATGGCAGATTCAAACCCAGCCCCAGTCAAACTGCAACAAAAATGACTGGGTGTTGTGGCTGGTACCTGTAGTCCCAGCTACTTGGGAATCTGAGGCAAGAGAATCACCTAAGCCCAGGCGTTGGAAGTTGCTGTGAGCTGTGATATCATAGCACTCTACTGAGGGCGACAAAATGAGACTCTGTCTCTTAAAAAAAAAGAAAATTCATCGCCAAATTAAAAAAGTAGGCTGGGCGTGGTGGCTCGTGCCTGTTAATCCTAGCACTCTGTGAGGCCAAGATGGGAGGCTTGTCTGAGTTCAGGAGCTTGAGACCAGCCTGAGCAAGAGTGAGACCCTGTCTCTAAAAACTAGCGTGGCGTTGTGGTGGATACCTGTAGTCCCAGCTACCTGGGAGGCTGAGGCAAGAGAATCACTTTGAGCCCAGAAGTTAGAGGTTGCTATGAGCTGTGATGCCATGGCACTCTACCCAGGGGGATAGCTTGAGGCTCTGTCTCAAAAAAAAAAAAAAAAGAAAGAAAAAAGAAAGACTAACTGGGCATTGTGGCAGGTGTGTGTAGTCCCAGCTACTCAGAAAGCTAAGGCGGAGGATCCCTTGAACCTAGGAGTTGGAGGTTACTATAAGGTAGGCTGATGCCACAGCATTCTAACCTGGGCAACAGAGTGAGACTCTGTCTTCAAAAATAAATGAGTGAATGGAAGAAAGAAAGTGAAAATAGGTAAAAGATTTTTTTGAAGGTAAAACTTAATAGGTAAAATTACTTTTGATGCTATATTTTACTTAGTGTATGTAAATTATTATCTTTTCAATTATTATTGAGATATTTCACAATCTTTTTTGATACTGAGTCTTCAAAATCTGGAACGTATTTTTCACTTAACAGCACTTCTTAAGTTGGACAAGCCACTTTAAGTACTCCTTACCTACACGTGGTTTTTGTATTGTACAATGCAAACTTAGATATCTGAAAAAATTTGATTTTATATACCTTTTTTCCTGCTGCTTTTCATTGAGTTCTTTCAAGTATCTTTTCTTTTTTAATTGCTTCACCGGTTCATGGGTACTCATCTTTACTGTTAATCACTGGTAATCTAAAATTCTATCCATTCCTAAATTTGACAGAGCATTGAGGTCTTTCTGTAGTGTTTCCTGATAATGTATCTAAGGCTACTTAATTTCCTTAAAGTGTGACATTTCCATCTGGTAAGTTTTTATTTAGCCAGAATATCAGCTCCTGGTTGTTATCAGAATATCAGACTGAGGCCTTCTTCCTGGGATAGAGTAGGTAGGATTATTGTGAACCAGAAGGATTCCTTGTCAGTCCCCAGGTTGTGAATGAGATAGGTTCTGTAGGTTTGTTCTTCAGTTGAATTTGTATGTAAGTTGGAATAGATTTCCTATTATCTGTAATAACCTCTGTTTGTAAGTGTGAGTTGGACGTAAGTTAGATGTTGTGTGTGGAGTTCTTTTTTTTATAAAGTAAGGTCCAACTTCTCACTTTATGGAGATTAGGTATCCTTCCCTAGTTATTAAATGTTTAGAGGTTGTCAAATCAACTCACTTTTCTCCTAGATACTATTTGCGAGTGAACATATTGCAAAGTAGAGCTATATCTAAGGTATAACTCATGTGGCTTAATATATTTTTTAATAAAACGAGAAAAGCATTTTGTCTTATTTATTTATTTTTAATTTCAGGTTGTGAGGGTACAGATAACTAGGTTACAGTGTTTGCATTTTTAAGAGTCCCTCTTATAGTCGTGTCCCACATCCAAGAGGTGTGCCCATAAAATGGGAGCACAGCAATCCACCTTACTCCTCCCCTCTCTTAATGTCTTGATAGCCTATGCCCCTATAGTTTCACCATCTCTAGATAAGGGACATTGAAGATTATTCCTGTAGGTAAATTTATAAGCTCTATTACTGGTCATCCATGTGTCCCAATACCAGCAAAAGAATTTTCCGTAATTTATTTCAGCGCCAGACTTTGCTCTTGTAAGATAAGATTAATTAGACTTTGAATTATATAAATGTTCAGATTCTAACGCTTTCTGGGCTGTTTTCTTATCTTGATTGTTGCTTAGTTTCTATACCTGTTCTGAGTTTCTAGTTTTTCTCAACCTACTTCTCTCTTATACCACTTCCATTTTAGCAGAATCTCAAGCCCCATTCTATTTCTTCCCAACCCTATTATCTAGGCATATCCATTGTTATTTTTGAGTATTACCTAGCACCCTTAGTTTTAGCAACAGCAGGCAGCTTTAAGTTAGAGTATTATGGAATTGGTATTGGAGGGATATAGAATTAGCAATAGAGTATCTGGCTTAGAGTTAAAGTGAAACAATGAATATTCTTCTTATTCTCTTATCCACTGTGATCATTCATCTTGTTTAACTTCATTGCCCCAGCCAGATGAAAGCTGATAGTTGCTAATTGTGGTCACTAGTGTGTTGGCCAAAGTTTTGAGTCAGAGGCAGTGATGCACATAGAGTCAAGGAAAGAATACCAGGCAGCTTGGAGAGAACACCAGGCAGTGTGTGCTAGCAGCTGGCTTGTGGACAAAACTAAAAACCAATGAAAAGCACACTAAGCTTAGAACAAAGGAGCAGTAAATTAGTTTTGTTACTTTTATTTCCTTCTCTAGTTCTGTCACCATAATGCTGATTTAAAAAGAAATCCCCATTTTGGGCAGTGCCTGTGGCTCAAGGAGTACAGCACTGGCTCCATATGCTGGAGGTGGTGGATTCAAATCCAGCCCCAGCCAAAAACTTAAAAAAACAAAATCCCCATTTTAAGCTCATCACTAAATATTTACTGAGACCAACTAAATGCCAGGTACTCTTAGAATTGAACAAGACAGACACTGTGTCTTGTCAAGTGGTATTTAGTTGTCATCCTTCTTTAAATCTTCAGTAGCACTCCATCTTTGTTTAAATCTCCACTGCCTCAGGTCCAAGTCAGATTCCTCAATTTTGCCATTGCACTTACTTCTGCAATAGAGGCTGGATACTGGTGACTGATGGCACTAGTTAGCTTGTAGTCTTGTTTTATTTGCTCCCGTCACTGTTAATCTGCACCATGTTTCTTTTTTTTTTTTTTTAATCTGCACCATGTTTCAAAAAAATTTAATACCATTTTGAAAAAATCAAGAGCTTTCTCTTGAAAATTTGAACTTCCATTTTATTTTTTTTAAACTGGATGATCTAGCTTCGCACCACCTCACTCATTGCAACAATTTGCCCTGTTTAGTTGAGGCTTTTTCATTCCATAGTTCTCATTACTCCCTGTTGTTTCCTGTTGTTTTTTTTTTTTCTTTTTAACACTTGGTCCTTTTACTCTTTTTTTTTTTTTTATCAGTCTCTGCATAATTGAGCTTGCAATCCTTGTTCTAGATAACCTGGTCCCTTATTACTCTAAACTTTCTCATTTTTACTTTGAAACTTTTAGTATAGACAAGCAGACATCCTTAGGACAGAGTTTGCACCCCTTAATGTAGCGTACTCTTTTCATGGCCTGGTTCCTATTTATGTCTTCAGCTTTTGCTCCTGATCTTGCTAGTCACACATGTTAATATGTCTCAGCCATATGCATCACTCACCTGCTGATAGTGCGCTCTGCTGCTGCTTGTGACCTTTACTTACACTCTAATCTCTGACACTATTTTGCCTTTCTTCTCATTCTGTCTCTGCCTATTTTATTCCCCCCCACCCTCCCTCCCATCCTCCTGTACCCCTTCTCCCCGGTTTTGTTCATTTCATGTCTGTTTAGCTGTCATATCCCTCGAAAAGCCTTCCCTGTGCTGGTTGGATCTGCTTAGGTACCCGTGTGTTGTATTTCCATAGTTGTGTGAATTTAACATACCATGACTGCTTTTGATAGTCTTTCTGTCCACATAGTTCTGTAGACTTTTAAGGGCAGAGACTGTGTTGTCTGCTCCTTTGGTTCCCAAAACCTGTCATAAAATAGGTATATAGTAAATATTTCTTGAATGGATGTCTTATTTCTCTAATCTCTTAATAATTGCTAGTTCTGAATCTGTGTGGTTTCTCTTGAGTAGAATGTTCTTTTCATCCTTCCGGTTCTTGTTTATCCTCTAAGCTTCAGCTTGGGTACTTTGCCTTCCTAATAGATTTTTGTTTTGTTTTTGTTTTTTGCCTGTTTCAGTATCTACCTCCTTACGTCTCGCTTCTTTAAATTCATGTAATACTTTTTAGAAATTTGTCATTTTAGAATTGGACACTGTTCCTGTCTGTTACTTTAAATTTGAAGTACAATTTTACAGATTAGGTGTGGTGGCTCGCACCTGTAATCCTAATACTCTGGGAGACAGAGGTTAATGGATTGCCCGAGCTCAGCAGTCCAAGACCAGCCCAAGCAAGGGGAGAGACTCCATCTCTACTAAAACTAGAAAAACTAGCCAGGCCTAATGGCACACACCTGTAATTCCAGCTACTTGGGAGGCTGAGACAGGTGGATTGCTCAAGCCCAATAGTTTGAGGTTACTGTGAGTTATGATGCATGGCAGTATACCCAGGACCATAGAGTGAGACATCTCAAAAAAAAAAAATTGAAGTTATGTTTAATACTGTAATTTTATACATAGAGTGTTGACATTTTCCAGTGACCTGTGCTTTACTTAATAGTACTTTGCTAACTAAAACATCTTATCCATTGATGATATTCATTCATGAGTCAAACTTGTTATTTTCCTTGATACTCTTCCTCATTTATTGAGAATTCTGACATCTAGCCAAAAGTTTTTATCTCTACCTAAATTTTGACATTCATTTTGAACTTCTCTCAGGATAGCACTTGATGCATTTGATTGCTTACGATAAGCTAAGGGTTGAAACCATGTCTGTTGTGTTAAAACTACTTTTTGGTATAGTAATTTAGCTAATGTTGGCATTTAGAAGTTCTCAATATTCAGTGTATACATGTTTAACATGTGACTGTTAAACAGTATTTTCAGTAAGCTAGGCATGAACATTTCTTATTTCTTTACCTATGAATTATTTGGGATTTATTTAGGTGGCTCCACTTGTATATATTCTAGGCATTTCAACCTTAACATGTGTAAAATTGAGCTTTTCTCTCTTCCAAATTCTTCTCTCTTGTTAACTCTGTTATCCTATTTCCCATTCACCTTTAAAATACATTTCAATTTGACCACTTCATTTACTTTCTACTGTTATCATGCTAATAATACATTATATTATAGCATATAATAATATATAATAATAAGCCACCATCATCTCCTACCTGCCTGTTGCAGTAAGTTCTTAATTGATTTTTCTGATTATAGTTAGCTTCCCTATCTGTCTCTAAACAGTAATTTTTATTTTGACTTTAGTCAAATCTTGTTATTTTCCTGCTCAGAGCCTTCCTATGCTATTTAATTTTCATCCTATCTAGAATAAAATTTCTTCCCATTGTCTGATGGGTAAGTCTTGTGTAATCTGGTCCTTGGCTGCCTCTTCAAACTAACTTCAACATTTTCTTACTCATTGCAGTTCAGACATCTCGTTTGTTCCTTAAATGTGCTAACCTCCTTCCTCACGCTCCTTGTGCTGCAGTGTTTTATATCTGGATACCTGTCTGGCTTACGCTTCTTCAGTAGGGATTCTACTGAGCTTCATCAGAGGGGCTTTCTGACTTCTTTACAGAAAAACAGCATTCCTATGCAGCTATCTATTCCCATATCCTTCTTTATTTTTCTTCTGCTACTGCCTAATAAGATTTTTTATATATACATGCACAGACACACGCATATGTATGTAGGTTTGTTTGTTTGCCGGTTTTTACTAGAATATATACTTAGTGAGGGGCTGTTCTCTATATGCTTGTGGCATGGGACTTGGAACATAGCTGGTAGTAAATGTTTGTAAAGTGAATAAATAGCTATATCATACCCAAAATGTTTATTGTTACGGATTTAGAATATAATTGTGGAACATACTCAGATTTAAGGATGGTTTAGTTCTCTTTTAAAAACTTATATACTTTGGGCAGTGCCTGTGACTCAAAGGAGGAGGCGCCGCCCCATATGCTGGAGATGGTGGGTTCAAAGCCAGCCCTGGCCAAAAACTGCCAAAAAAAAAAAGTATGCCTTGTTGTAGAACTAGGGATTTTTTTTCCTTCTTTGCTATATTCCCATGTAAGATTGTTAACTGGCAGTAAAATGCGCCTAATAAATAAGTACTGAAAGAAAAATATATGTAAAGGAATAGGAATTACCTTATTATTAAAAACAAAACAAACTGTACTATAGTCAAATATCACTTAAAGAAGGGGATATGTTTTGAGAAATGTGTTGTTAGGCAGTTTCATTGTGCGAAACATCATTGAGTGTACTTACAGAAACCTAGATGGTGCGTGTGTAGCCCACTACACAGCTAGGTCATGTGATGTAGCCTATTGCTCCAGGCTGCAGGCTTGCGCAGCACGGTTTAGTACCGAATACCATAGACAGTAGGAATGCCATTGTCATTTTGTATCTAAAGATAGAAAGGGTACAGTAAAGATACGGTATAAAAGATAAAAAATGGCATACCTGTATGGGGCAGTTACTCTGATTGGATTTTACAGGACTGGAAGTTGTTGTATATGAGTCTCTGGGTGAGTGGCCAGTGAACGTGAAGGTGCAGGACATTGCAGTGCTGCGGATTTTATAATCACTGTACACTTAAGCTACACTAAATTTATAAAAATATTTTCTTAAGTAATTAATTAATGTTACCTTAATGTAACTTCTTTACACACTTTTTAACTTTTTTATTCTTTTATAGTAACAGCTTAAAACACAGATACATAGAGCTATACAGAAATTTAGGTATTTTCTTTCTTTTTATCCTTATTCTATAAGCTTTTTTCTATCTTGAAAATAAAAATTTTTTTTCTTTTTACTTTTTAAAACTTTTGTTAAAAATGAAGGCACAAAACTACACAGGGTCAGTATTATCAATATCACTGTCTTTCATTTCCACATCACATCCCACTGGAAGGTGTTGAAGGGCAGTGACCCTCATGGAGCTGTCATCACCTATGATAACGGTGCCTTCTACAATACCTTCCCAAGGACTTATCTGAGGCTGTTTTACAGTTCACTTTTTTTTTCCAATTAATTAAAGGCATATTTTCTAATGATAGAAAGTATAGTCTAATAAATACATAAACCAGTAACTTAGTTGTTCATCAGATTTTATGTACTATACGTAATTGTGTGTGCTACACATATACTTTTTTTGTATATGCAACTAGCGGGACAGTAGGTTTGTTTATTAGAAGCATCATTACAGACAAGTGATTAATGTCTTGCATTTTGATGGCAATTATGTTACTAAGTGATAAGAATTTTTTTTAAATTGCAGATTAATATGAGGGTACAAACAACGAAGTTACAGTGTTTGCATTTGTTAGGTAAAGTTCCTGTTGCAGTTGTGTCCTGCACCCAGGAGGGTGCCTTTTACCTTACTTATGCCCATTAGGGGCCGAGTACACCAGTCCTTCTCCCTCCTCCATCCACTTAGTCCTCTCTCCCTTCCTCTCAACTTAATTGAATTGAATTTTTCTCTTATGTGGGTGAGTATTAGCTTGTCTACCGGCTTTATATGAGTATTGAGTACATTGGGTACTTTTCTTTTCTTGAAATACTTTACTAAGAACAATGTTTCAATTCCATCCAGGTTAATATACTAGATGTAAAGTCTCCATCCTTTTATGGTTGAATAGTATTCCATGGCATACATATACCACAGTTTACCAATCTGTTCATGGGTTGATGGACACTTAGGTTGTTTCCACATCTTAGTGAATATAAACTGTGCTGTGATAAACAATCTAGTGCAGATGTCCCTATTATAAAATTATTTCTTTTCTTCTGGGTAGATGCCTGGTAATGGGATTGAATGGAAGGTCTATTTTGAGTTCTTTGAGAATTCTCTATACTTCTCTCCAAAGAGGCTGAATTAGTTTGGAATCTTACCAATAGTGTAAAAGTATTCCCTTCTCTCCAGATAAGAATTTTTTAGCTCCCATGTGATTTTATGGGATCACCATTGAATTTGTGGTCCATTGTTAACTAAAATATTGTTAAGCAGCCTGTGATTGTATATGTAAAAGTTACTTTGCGTAGAACTACAAGTAAACTACTATCTGTGTAATTGCAAAATTGAATGGGGGAAACAGAGGACTGATACTGCTACCTTGATTAATATCTTTGGATCCATTCACTTTTGTCTATTTCTACCATTTTCCCACAACTCCAAGTCACTGTTTCTTGTCTGAACCACTCTAATAGTGTATTGGTCTTCCTTATGTGACATGTTTCAGTTTATTCTCTAAATAGGCAGTCCCCAGATTACAGGTGAGATAGGTTTTGTAGATTTGTTCTTAAGTTGAATTTGTATGTGAGTTGGAATAGGTACAGTTAACTGTTACCTTCTTTCATAAGTGTGAGTCTGTGTCAGTTGGATGTTAGTAACTCAGGGATTTTTTGTAAAAGCCCCCATTTGTAAGTGCAAGTTGTATGTAAATTAGATATCTGTGACTCGGGGACTACCTACACAACATTTTTAAAATGGAACTGTAATGGTAGTTAACTTATCTCCTCAAAAGTATTTTGGAGTACTTATTATACCTAGAATAAAATCTAGGTTCTTTAACATGACTCTGTCTGATCTGGCCTGTCTACCTTTCAAATTTCATCTCATGCAGTTAGTCCTAGTCCCCTTATTCAATATTCTTTGTTTGGCCTTACTTTCTTTCAGTTTTTATAGTGTTTCAAGTTCTTTGTCTTTTTAAACACAGTGCTTAATTTCTGCCTGTTATAGTCTTTTCTCCTGTTCTTTCATTCAGGTAATTTCTTTGTATTGTTTAAATATCAGTGTATAATATCTTAGGAGAAATCTTCCTGAACCATTATTCACCCACCACTCTTGTTAGAATCTCTCATGGTGATGGGATGGGAAAAAATGAACACTATAGTTTGTAATTGTATATATGTAGCTAACTTTTTGTTTCCTGTTGTATTCATAACACTATCATGCTTGGCACATAATAGGTGATTAATAAACATTCATTCACCTTGTGAAATAACAATATAGTATAACAAGAAGGAAAACAGGAACGAGCATGGGAGGGAAAAATATCAGAGGAAAGAAAACATAAATAGAAGACCAAGTTTGCATATCAAAACAGTAAAGGCCTATGACATAACCTGGGCAAGGTTCAGACTAGATGAAATTCAAGAGCCACTTAAACACAGTAAAACAAAATTTACTAAGGGAGTTGGAAGTAAATGGATAGGCCAGATAAGATACTAGGCAAGTAAAAACAAATAGTAATCAGTGGATTAGCATTATTGTTAGAAAAGCTGAACTAAAAGCAACTTTATCTCTTAAATTAAACATCTCAAATTAAACAGGTGAGAAAAGAGAGGCACTTTGTAATATGTGTGTAAAGAGAACTACAAATCTTTATATTTTAAGGATGAAATGGTAGAGTGTATAGAGTGAAAACTATATCCATTCAGCTGGAAGAGAGATCTGGAAATGGGAGTCCTTCAAACATTAACAGTAATGAGAGCCTTCAAAATATCTTTCAGAGTCCTTGCTGTATCAAAGAGATCAAAACATATGATATGGGGAATCTGAATCATATACTTAGCAAAACTAATCTAATAAATGTATCTCACTCTGTTATTGTAAAAGGAAAAAAAAACACTTTTAAATTCCTAATGGAACATTTTAAAAAATAGATTACACATTGTATTAAAAACTGAACAAAAATTTTAAAAGTAGAAATATTGTCTATGCTATAATGAAATTTTAAGTTAATAACAAAAGGAAGAGTTACAAACTAAACCACCAAACCTTTCCAAACCTCTGTCCCTTGAATTTAAAAATGTAAACATATTCTCCTAAAAAGTCTTGGGTCAAAAATCTAAAGATACTGCCAATTGGCAACTGTAGTCTTGTCTACCACAGAGGCTGAGGAACCTTTCCATCTTTGGAAGCCTACATTAATTAAGCTGTAATCAAATAAGGCTGTATTCAGGAAACTTCAATTAGATATACTTAAAAATGTACATTATTTTGTAAAAATCTAAGAACTATGTACTGAATAATTTCAAAAAACAAATTATTTGTTAATTTTAAAGTTAAAATTTTTTGTGTCTGTTTTTCGTTGGAAGGCATTTGAATAATGGCAACTTGGAGGTCATAGTTTCAATTTATCCTCTAGATGGGTATCAGTCATTTGTGACTTTAAGGACATCTTGATTTGGGTTGGGTAGGAGAATGCAGATTCATAGTAATAAGTGGCTGAAAAGCAGGACAGCACTTTTAGGACATGTTGCTAAAGGGGTAGGTATTCTACTGCACTTTTCCATATTTCAGTTGGATCTTTCTTGGCATAAAACAATGACTCTAAAATGCCATCTACTGAGAGCTGAACCAATTCCATCTGTAGTTCTTTCGGTGCCTTGGTGATACCCAGCTAGGTGAGGCTGAAATACTAATTTGAGTGTGATGTCACTCATTAGTTCTCAAAGTCACTAAACATTTTTTCGTATTCTCTAATTAATAGATCTGTAATAGCTGTATGTTCATGAAGCAATTTGCATATATCATCCTGCTTATCAATAACCTTTGGCAACTAGGGAAAATGTTCTTCTAAAATTAAAATGCTTGGATTTTTTGCCACATACAGATTTGGTTTTACTTTGCAAACATTCAGGTTGTTTTGATTTGACATGATACACATAGAAATGCTGCATTCTTGGGCGGTGCCTGTGGCTCAGTGGGTAGGACGCTGGCCCCATATACCAAGGGTGGCGGGTTCAAACCTGGCCCTGGCCAAATTTCAACAAAAAAATATAGCTGGGCATTGTGGTGGGCACCTGTAGTCGCAGCTACTCAGGAGGCTGAGGCAAGAGAATCGCCTGAGCCTAGGAGTTGGAGGTTGCTGTGAGCTGTGTGATCCTATGGCCCTCTACTAAGGGCGTTAAAGTGAGACTTTGTCTCTATAAAATATATATATAAATAAATAAATAGTAAATAAGTGTTACACTCCTATGGAAATCTTCTTTTAGTAATTCACATTGCTGATTCTATTCTTCATAAAACTTGTAATGATAAATCTTTTGGCTAACACCTACCCCTGTGATAGCCAAGACCCTTCAGAATGATAGGGCAAATAAACAGAGACTACCTCACCGTTCCACTTTAGCATGTAACAAGACTGACAATACTGTGTTGTATTTGCATGGATATAGGCAGCAATACTTGTTGCTCCCATGCCTGTCCCCACAAATACTTGTTGCAAAATGTTACTTAAAATAGTAGCTCTAGGGCAGAGATTTTGCTGATTCAGATACAGTAGAACAGTCAACAAGTTGACCATCTAAGGGACTGTTGCAGATTGGTCAACATACAAAGGTGGCCAACATAAGGAATAAGGCCTACTGTATTGTCCATGTGGTGTGAGTCCAGTCTATGAAAATTAAGTGAACTTGATGTAGTCTGTGTAGTGAGGGGGTCAGCTATGGAGGGTCTACTGTACAATGAAAGGAAATGAGAGGATTGAGATCTCTTAAGACTTCTTTTATCTGTGCAATAAACCCTTTATGTTTTCCGGTCATAGAAAGAGCACTATCTATACAAACATACACTAAAATTTCCAAATTCAGTCCAATTTCATAAAAGTTAACTTGAAAATTGAAGATACCTATTTCCCATATTCTGTTCACAAGAATGCCCAAAGCAAGTAATTCTTCATAGCCAATAAAATATCTCTGTTATGATCCGAAAGAATTAGAGGACCTGTGTTGTGTCAGTAGAATCAGTTGATTCATCCAAAGCTATTCAGTAATATATATTTTCCTTTTGAAATACTGCATGAAGTCGTTCTGTTAAGTTGAAAGCTAATTCATGCTGCTCATTAGGTATGGTTCTCCTTGAAAGAAGTGGTTGTACTTTGAAACATTATCAGTGTCTCAGCTGAGCCAGAGCAAGACCTTGTCTCTAAAAATAGCTGGGTGTTGGCAGGTGCCTGTAGTCCCAGGTACTTGGGAGGCTGAGGCAAGAGAATCACTTAAGCTCAAGAGTTTGAGGTTGCTGTGAGCTGTGATGCCATGGCTCTCTACTGAGGGTGACAAAGCGAGACTGTCTCAAAAAAAGAAGAAAAAAGAAATATGGAGTTGGATAATTTATGAAGAAAAGAAATTTATTTGCTCATGATTCTGAAGGCTGTACAAGAAGTGTGGTGTCAGTATCTGCTTTTGCTGAGGGCCTCAGGAAGTTTCCACTCATGGCGGGAGGTAAATTAAATTAGGCATAATGTGGCAAGACAAGGGGAAAGAGGTGCCAAACTTTTTTCACAACCAGCTTGGTTCAGGTGGTACCTCTCCTGGGAACTAATAGAGTAAGAACTCATTCCTGAGAAGACAGCATGAAGCCATTCGTGAGGGATTACTCCTCATGATCCAAACACTCCCTCTTTAGGCCCTACCTTCAGTACTGGGGATCAAATTTTGACATGAATTTTGGAGGAGATAAATATCAACATTCAACTAAAGAATTTGAAGAAAAACAAACCTAATGAAAGCTGGAAAAAGTGATTAGTAAGTTTCATTACTTGCTGGTAATGAATTAGAAAACAAAAGATAGTTTAATAACACCGACAGTTGTTCTTTGATCAAAAATAAAGAAATGACTAGCTAAAAAAAAAAATAAGAAATGACTAGCTAATAATTTTTTTAACAAAGGGAAAAAGTGCAAGAAAGCAGAATTAGGATTATAAAATAGGGAATAGCCATAGATACAAATACTAATTTATAGGGAATGGTTGGTACAACTAGCAAATTATAAAATACAGGAAAAAACCTATTTTTCTAGGAAAGTATAAAATATCAGAATTGATTGAGCAAGACTGAAGACCTATCCCTAACAGGCTCAGAGAACTTTATGGGTAGTTTCTTTCAAACCTTAACATAACAGATAATTTAACTGATATTTAAATTGAGCACAAAGAGAAAGAATTGTGGCTTCCTAGTATTTTTATAAAACAGTAAGAGAAACTAACAGCTAAATTTGCTGTAAAGACTAGAAAAGTTAATACAAATACAATTCTTAGAACCATCTGATATATAAAAAGCACTCATAAATATTTGTGCCACAAAAATAGAGAAATGGTGCCACCAAAATAGAGCAATAGGGTAAATATTAATGCCACAAAAGTAGAACAATAGGAATAATACGAATAACGTCTGATAGAGATAATGTAATAAAATGAAACTACAGATTAGTTTTATCTAAGAATATTGATGCAGAAATCTAACAGTACATTCAAGATATAATACACCTTTACCTAATAGGATTTATCCCAGAATTACAAAGATGTGTTCGAATATTCTAATATGATTCAACCTTTTAATAGATAAAGGATGAAAAGTCGTATGATTATGTCAGTAGACCTTGAAATGCAGTTAGTAAAATTGAACTTTTTTTTAAAAGAGGCCGAGTCTCCATGAGCACCACTTCTGGACTAAAATTGAACATTTATTTCTGACAAATGACTTTAGTAAAACCTTAATATAATTAAAATGTAAATCTCAAAACGATAGTCAAGAAAGTGCTTCATAGGCATATATTTGAAATTAAGTGAAATTAATGTTAGGAACAAGGGAAGGGAATTCTCTTACCACTATTATTTAACTGCTTTAAATGTTCTAGAGGTTCTAGAAATAACAGAAATGTGATAAAAGTAATCCCTGAACCGTTTCGGATATTTCGTGACTGTGTTCATTGTCTAGTAATTTTCATCCAGTAGTTTTACCGAGTTTCTGATTGGTTTATTTTAGTAGTTTTCATACTTAAAAAAAATGTTACAGCATTTTCTTTGGAATTCCACTAAGTAAAGCAAAAGCAGAGCTGTGCCACAGTTGCCTCTTCCTAACCATCTACCCCCCTTGCTAGGTCCTGAGAGTGCTGCTTGCAGCGGTAAAAATGACAGCTCGGTTCTATTTCATGCAGTTTTCTATGCCATAGTCTTTAACAGTATTATAAGAGAATTGTTTTATAAAACACAATCACCAATTTGATAAAATCATCTTATTCTTGGCAACTTTCACTTTGTCCTGATAGATATTAAATTAGAAGCAGCTTGAGGTTTGGAGTTGTGATTGACATGACTAAAGTTGCCAAAAGCAGATACACAAGTAACTGAAAAAGATAGGAGACAAATGCATCATCAGCTAAAATGACACAACATTTTAGAACTGCCATTTCAGATCAAGGCAAAATGCCCACAACATCTTTATCACTTCAGCGAGAGAATGTTGTATAAGGTTGTAAATGGTGGTTCTGAGTTATGGAGACAACACAGCATGGTGACATTTGAAGTCTGACAGTTAAGTTTGTGAACTTAATACCATGCGCTTCCATCAGCAACACTGTACAAACAACTCAGTAAGGTATCATAACCTTGGTATACAAGTGTCTGAGAACTGTATTCGTGTCCACATGTGGCATTGTCTTGCTGAGTAGGGGTCATTATTGTTGTGTATTTTTTTGTGACTTTGCGAGAATGTCAGAGCTTGAATCAGAGCAGTGAACAAACATTAAATTTCTTGTTAAACTTGGCAACAGTGGAATTGAAATTATGGGCATATTCAAGTTTATGGGGATAACGCCATGAGAAAAATGGCAGTGTACAAATGGATTTAATGTTTTTCTGAGGGGAGAAAGTGTCACTGATGAACAGAGGTCAGGGCAGCTAGTAAGGAGCAGAACTGACAAAACATTGCAAAAATGCGTGGACTTGTGTGTCAAAATCGTCATATGACTGTGGGAAGCATAGCAGACCAAGTGAATATCCATAGACAAATAAGAGAATCTTAACTGAAAATCTTGGCATGAAAAAGGTGTGTGCAAAAATTGTCCCAAAGGAGCTCACTGGTGAACTCACATGGCACTGTGAGTTTTTTTAGTAAACAGCTATATTGGAACACCCTCCAGACTTAACCTGATCTGGTCCCCAGTGGCTTTTTTCTTTACCTGAGGATAAAGGAAATAGTAAAAGGAAGACACTTTGATGACATTCAGGACATCAAGGGTAATACAATGACAGCTCTGATGGTCACTCCAGAAAAAGAGTTCTAAATTGCTTTGAAAGGTAGATAAGATGCTGGCATCCATATACATCTCTGCAAGGGGAGCACTTTGTAGTGATATTTAGCAATGAGGTTGGTAGCACTTTTTCTAGGGCAAGTTTGAGAACTTAATTGTCATACCTTGTATGGAAAGTGTGAGGTTTAGAATCTGGCAGACCTAGAGTTGAATAAGACTTGGGATCATGGCAGGTTTCTTCTTTTTTTAAGAGACAGAGTCTCACTTTATCACTCTTGGTAGAGTGCTATGGCATCACAGCTCACAGCAACCTCCAACTCCAGGCTTAGGCAATTCTCTTGCCTCAGCCTCCCAAATGGCTGGGACTACAGGTGCCTGCCAGAACGCCTGGCAATTTTTTGTTGCAGTTTGGCCGGGTCAGGTTTGAACCTGCCACCCTCAGTATATGGGGCTGGCGTCCTACCCACTGACCCACAGGTGCCACCCACGACAAGTTTCTTAAATACTTTTTATTCTTTTTTTTGAGACAGGGTCTCACTATGTCACCCTTGGTAGAGTGCTGAGGCGTCACAGCTCACAGCAACCTCCAACTCTTGGAATTAAGTGATTCTCTTGCCTCAGCCTCCCTAGTAGCTGGGACTATAGGTGCCCACTGCAACGCCCAGCTGAAGTTGTCATTGTTGTTTAGCTGGCTCAGGCCAGGTTCAAACCCATCAGCCTTGGTGTATATGGTGGGCACCATAACCACTGTGCTATGGGCACCAAGCCAGGTTTCTTAAATACTTTGAGGCTTGGTTTTCTCCTTTGTAAAAAAGAATTTGAAATTAAATGAGTTAACAAATGAAGAGCTTAGTATGATTCTTTGTACCCACAAAACACTGTTCTTGAAGTTAATAACTTTTATGTGTTACATTATTTACTAAGGTAGTGAAGCATGTAACACCTCTTAGGAACAAAAAATAAAAATATTTGGTTTTTTAAACTTATTTTTTAGACAGAAAATAAATTTTGTCTGAATACTTCATTTGCTACTATTCATCACTGAAGTCTTGCTACATTTAAGTTTTTAACTGATTTCTAATTAACATAACGAGACACACAGGTCTATGTCTTCAGTTTTAATTTTGACAGTTAATGTGATATCTGTCACTTGTACTAGTATGTATTAGCGAGTTGATAAATACAGTTGATAACAGTGCTAATGTAATCAATTCTATGTTGACAAAGCTGTTTTATAGGAAGTTGTCGTTATTTCAAAAAGCGCTGTTACATTTGTAGCCAGTGTTAGTCCACATGTATGTTAATAGTGTTCTATTGCAAATTTTATGTATTTGTAGCCTTGTGTAACTGGAGTCTCTGCACATAGCTTCCATTTATTAGCACATAATAAATTTTAACTAAAGTCCTGTGTAAGATTATGAAGCTTGTCATCTCAAATTTCTTTTTTATTTCTCTCATTTGGGGAGCCTATTCTTCCTTATACTTCTTTTCTATAAAAAAGCGAGGAAGTCGGGCATGATGTTATGCACTTGCAGTCCCAGCTACTCAGGAGGCTGAGGCCAGACGCTCAGGCTGCTGTGTGCTATAATTACACTTGTGAATAGCCTCTGCATTCTACCAGCCTGGGCAACAGTAAGATCCCATCTGTCCCCTACTCTCCCCCAAAACCAAAAATCTGAAGTAGTCATTTGTGCCTGCTGGTTGGTTGCCTCTTAATGTGTTCATAAATTTTTCATTTCACCTATGCATTTTATGTTTTAGTTCTGTGTGCTAAAGTAGTTTTTGGCTGGCATGAAGCAGATGGGAAATTGGGATAGGAGGCAGGGAATTCACTAAAACCACAACATTTTCATCAGCTGCTCTACAAGGTAAGCTTGACTTAAATCCCTTAGGATTAATTGGGATAGAGGCTCCTGAAGTGGTTCCTGAATGTCTTTGTAAAGGGAAGCAGGAATTCACTTGTGTTTGGGTGAGAAATGCTGAGAGTAGAGAGGTCTTTGTTCTTCCTACATGAGGACTCTACATCCATCAATAGAAATCCCTTTCTGAGGGAGGAAGGTTGGAGGGATCACTTCTGAGGTCTATCTTACAAGGGTACAAGTGAATCTAAGAGTAGAATGTGAACGTTTTAAAATAATAACTAAGAAAATGACATGATGGCTATGTTAACCAGTTTGATGGAAGTGTTTCGGATTGTGTGAAAACCCCACACTGTACCCCAGAAGTGCATTAATGTACATAGTTACCATTCAATAAAAAAAAAAAAAAAAAATCTCTTTCCTGTTTTCCTCCTCTCTTTGACTTTAGGTACACCTCTTTTTTGATGCATTTTTTAATATTTGATGTTATTGTTAAATCCTAACTCCCCCTTTTCGATTTTCTTGGGATGTATTATTATAACCTAGTCATTCAATATTAATTTAATTCACTTCTTTATAATTCAAGATACACCCTTATTGTCTTGGGATATAATTTAACTAATTAGAAATAAATCTATCATAGCAAATATGTAAATGTTTATCGTCATTTAAAAGACTGTTTTTAGCCTTAAAAGTATGTTGTTCTGCCATAAACTTCATATATAGCCATTGATCTAGATTTTGGAGAATTCTTTTTTTTTTCTTTTATTGAATGGTAACTGTGTACATTGATGCACTTTGGCAGTACGGTGTGGTGTTTTCACACACAATCCGAAACACTTCCATCAAACTGGTTAACATAGCCTTCATGTAACTTTCTTAGTTATTGTGTTAAAACATTCATATTCTACTCAT
Source organism: Galagoides demidoff (assembly GCA_963574575.1). Lineage (NCBI taxonomy): Eukaryota > Metazoa > Chordata > Mammalia > Primates > Galagidae > Galagoides > Galagoides demidoff. The sequence continues at coordinate 79 of CAUYQV010133080.1, read as the reverse complement.
AGAAAGATTCACTTGTACCCTTGTAAGATGAACCACAGAAGTGAACCCTTGAATCCCTCTCCCTCTACCCACTCCCCCC
>CAUYQV010133079.1:0-13477 GCA_963574575.1 Galagoides demidoff | reverse complement strand
TCTCTTTTATGGATTGTGCTTTTGGTATATTTAAGAATTGTTTATGTAGCCCAAGGCTATAAAAATTTTCTCCTTTTCCCTAAAAGTTTTATAATTTAAAGTTTTACATTTAAGTGTATGATGCATTTTGAATTAATTTTTTCTTATAATGTAAGTTAAAGTCTAAGTTTATTTTTAAAAAACATGGATATTCAGGGCAGCACCTGTGGCTCAGGGGGTAGGGTGCTGGCCCTATATTCTGAGGGTGGTGGGTTTGAACTGGGCCCCAGCCAAACTGCAACAACAACAACAAAAAATGGATATTCAATTATTTCAGCACCTTTTGTTGAAAACACTAATATTCTTTGTCTAATTATCTTGACACCTTTGTCAAAAATCAGTGTCCATATACAGGTTTATTTCTGACCTTTTTTTTTTTTTTTTTTTTTGAGACAGAGCCTCAGGCTGTCCCCCTGGGTAGAGTGCTTGGCATCACAGCTCACAGCAACCTCCAACTCCTGGGCTGAAGTGAGTCTTCTGCCTCTGCCTCCCAAGTAGCTGGGACCACAGGCATCCGCCACAAGGCCTGACTATTTTTTGGTTGCAGCTGTCAATGTTGTTTGGCGGGCAGCTGGATTTGAATCCACCACCTTAGGTGTACATGGCTGGCACCTTAGCCACTTGAGCCACAGGCACGGAGCCTATTTCTGGCCTCTTAATTCCTTCTCACTGATATATCCCTCCATCCTTATGCCAGGCATTTTCTTTTCTTTTCTTTTTTTTTCTTTGAGACAAAGTCTCACTCTTGGCTCAAGCAATCCTCTTGCCCCAGCCTCCTGAGTAGTTAGGACTACAAGTGGGAGGCACAGTGCTTAACTAGTTTTTCTATTTTTAGTAGAGATGAGTCTCCTTCTTGCTCAGGCTGATCTCCAATTCCTGAGCTCAAGTGAACCATCTGCCTCAACCTCCCAGAGCAGTGGGATTACAGGTGTGAGGTCTTCTGTTCCTTTTGTTAAATTTATTCCTAAGTGTTGTGCTATTTTCAATGCTGCAATGGTTTGAGTGTGTCCCGCAGGGTTCACATGGTGGGAATGTGGTCCCAGCTGGAGGCAAGAGATTCATGCTGTTCTCTCAGAACTGGCTGCTAGGAGGCAGGGCTGCCCCTCATGCATGCCTATTCTGTGAGTGCTTGCTGGCTCCTTGATTTTAAGCCATGTTATGATGCCACCCAAAAGCCCTTGGCAGGAGCTGCCACCATGACTTTGGACTTCCCAGGCTCTAGAACAGGAAGCCAAATAAACTACTTTTCTTTGTTAATTACTGGGTTCAGCTATTCTGTTATAGCAACAGAAAACACACCAAGACAAATGCTATTGTGAACTAGATTGTTTTCCTTATTTCATTTCAAATTGTTAGTATAGAGAAACACAACTGGTTTTGTTGTATTAATCTCATATTCTGACTTTCTAAACTCATTTTTTTTATTATTATTTTTTTGAGACAGAGTCTCACTATATCACCCCGGGTAGAGTACTCTAGCATCGCAGCTCACAGCAACCTCCAACTCTTGGGCTTAAGTGATTCTCTTGCTTCAGCCTCCCAAGTAGCTGGGACTACAGGAGCCCACCACAACACCTGGCTATTTTTTTGTTCCAGTTGTTTAGTTGGCCTGGGCTAGGTTTGAACCTGCCACTCTTGGTGTCTGTGGCTTGCACCATATGCACTGTGCTACAGGCGCCGAGCCTCTAAACTCATTTATTAGCCATTTTTGGATTTTTTTTTTGAGACAGAGTCTCACTGTGTCACCCTTGGTAGAGTGCTGTGGCATCATGTCCACAGCAACCTCAAACTCTTGGGCTTAAGCGATTCTCTTCCCTCAGCCTCCCAAGTAGCTGGGACTACGAGTGCTTGCCACAATGCTCGGCTATTTTTTTTGTTGCAGTTGTCATTGTTGTTTAGTTGGCTGTGGGCCAGGTTCAGACCTGCCAGCCTCAGTGTATGTAGCTGGTGCCCTAACAACTGTGCATGGGTGCCAAGCTGGATTATTTATTTATTTATTTATTGAGACAGAGTTTCACTTTGTCTCCCATGGTAGAGTACCATGGCATTATAGCTCATAGCAACCTCAAACTTTTGGGCTCAAGAGATCCTCATGCCTCAGCCTCCTGAGTAGCTGGGACTACAGGTGCCTACCACACTGCCTGCCTAATGTTTAAAGATGGGGACTCACTCTGGCTCAGGCTGGTCTCAAACTCCTGAGCTCAGGCAATCCACCCACCTTGGCCTCCGGAGTGCTAGGATTACAGGTGTGAGCCACTGTGTCCTGCCTGTTTTTGGATTCTTTAGATATATGAGATCACGTCATCCACAAATAAAGGCAGTTTTAGTTTTTCTGCTCTAAGCTGCTCTCTTTATTCTTTATTGTACTGGCTGGAACCTCCAGTGTTGGATAGAAGTAGTGAGAGTGGACGTCCTTTTCTTCTTCCCAACCTTAAGGAGAGGGCTGTTGGTGTTTCACCATTAAAAATGATGTTTGCTATAGTTTTTGTGGATGCTGTTTTATCAGAGTTAAAAAGTTTCCTTCTAGTTCTAGTTGGTTGGAATTTTTAAAAAATCATAAATAAGTTTTGGATTCTGTCAGAGGCTTATTCTGTGTTTACTAAAATGACCATGAGTGCTTTGTCCTTTGTTTTATTAATTGTGAACTAAAATAAGCCCTTAAGCCTCTCAACTGACTGAATGGACCCCTCTCTTGGCCAAAGGAATCCCAGAAGTACCCTAAAGCTGAAATTCTGCCATTAGAAGGCTGATCAGACACACCTCCTCGTGTCCCCTTCCCTTAGAGAGGTCCTCTGTAACCACGCAAGACAAAGCTTGAACCACATGTGCAGGTCATCAGTTTACTTAACAGGTCACATCAGTTTGGCTGGGTGTGTGTCTGGTAAATGCAGATGGCTTGTCTCTGATTAGCAGACTCCCTTATCTTAACTGAAAACATTCCAAGCCTTTAGACAAAGCTCCATCTCTTTAACCAACCATAAATCCAAGGATCTTTAACCCACCTATAACTTGTGAGCCCCACTTTGAGATGCAAACCCATGTGTACCCTCTGTGTATTGACTCTTGACTTTACCTGTAATTCCTGCCTCCATGACATGTAGAAAACCAACTGTTACCCAACCACCTACAGCAAGAGCCACTGCTCAAGGCTTTTTGGGCGTTGCTCTCCAGGCCCTGGTTGCATATTTTCAATTCAGAATAAAGCTCTTTAAATTATTACAATGTTTGTGCTCTTCTCTGTTGACACCGTATAAAGTAGTACATTAATTGTTTTTTTTTTTGTTTTGTTTTTGTTTTGAGACAGAGCCTCAAGTTGTCACCCTGGGTAGAGTGCTGTGACATCACAGCTTACAGCAACCTCCAACTCCTCGGCTCAAGCAAGTCTCCTGCCTCTGCCTCCCAAGTAGCTGGGACCACAGGCGCCCGCCACAACGCCTGGCTATTTTTTTTGGTTGCATTGTTGTTTGGCGGGCAAGGCTGGATTCGAACCCACCACCTTAGGTGTATGTGGCTGGCACCTTAGCCACTTGAGCCACAGGCACCGAGCCTATTAATTGTTTTTTGAATGTTAGATCAACTTACCATTCCTGGATAAATTCCTTTTTATGTCTATGCCGAATTTAGCTAGTATTTTTTTAAGGATTTTGTGTCTATGTTTAGGAAGAATATTGGTCTATAGCAGTGGTTCTCAACCTTCCTAATGCTGTGGCCCTTTAATACAGTTCCTGTGGGTCGCAACTCCCACGTTGAGAACCTCTGGTCTATGGTTTTCTTTTCTCACACAGTGTCTTTGCCTAGCCTTAGGTGTCAGGATAATACTGGCCTCATGGACAGAGTGTTCTTAACTCCTCTGTGATTTGTGAAGGGCTAGAGATGTCCCTCTGCAGACAGTGCCTGCTGGTCTCCATTGCATCTGGTAAGAAGTCAGCCACATGTCCTGTTGTTGGTGCTCTGTACCTGGTGACTAGCTGTTTTTAAGATTTTCTGTCTTTGGGTTTCAGCAGTTTGGCCATGATATAGCTTTGCATTCATCCCACTTGAGGGTCTTTGAGCTCATTGGATCTATAGGGTAATGCTTTTCATCAAATTCAAAAAAATTTTGGTTATTTCGAGTCTTTTTCTGTCCTTTTCTCTCCTTGTAAGATTGCATAAATATGTACACACAGGTGACTCTGTGTGTGTGCACCGGCATATGCATGGCTTCACATGTGTGTCTGTGTGTGTATACAGACGACTCCGCATGTGCATATCTCTGTGTGTGCGTGCACACATGGGACTCCATGTGTGTTCATGTGCACTTACCACTTGATACGGTCCCACGGGTCTCTCAAGTGCTGCTCATTTTTCATTTTTCTCTTTTATTTTCTTCATATTGGATAGTTTCTATTGATCTAGCTTTTTTTTTTTTTTTTTGAGACAGAGCCTCAAGCTATCCCCCTGGGTAAGGTGCCATGGCATCACAGCTCATAGCAACTTCCAACTGCTAGGCTCAAGCGAGTCTCCTGCCTCTGCCTCCCAAGTAGCTGGGACCACAGGCGCCCGCCACAACACCCGTCCATTTTTTTGTTGTAGCCATCATTGTTGTTTGGTGGGCCCTGGCTGGGGATTCGAACCCGCCACCTTAGGTATATGTGGCTGGCGCCTTAGCCGATTGAGCCACAGGCGCCGAGCCAGATCTAGCTTTTTAATGTAAGTTAAAGATATTATATACCTGAATATGTCTTCTATTAAGCCCTATTAGAGATACTTTGAATTTTGATATTTCCCCCACCTGAGGGTGGCTGTTGCTTCTGTTGTTTTGCTAGTAGTTTTCCTGAAGTAAATCTGCAGTGTGCGGGTGTGCTGACACCAGGGCCTGGCCTTCCCCTTGCTCACATCTCTGATGGGCCTGTGAGGGTGGGGAGCACACTAGGTGTCAGGCAATTCTTGAGGTGCCTTCACTTCCCCAGAGCATCTCCTGGCTCCTCTGTGGTGTCTGGGGGCTGGAAGGCACCATGGCATCCTCACCTGTGGTGTCCCTGTTGCAGTTCCACTGGCCTTCTGGTCATTGCATGACCCATCCAGGGGCTCAGTTCCCTGAGCCACCAGCCTTCCTACCGCCTCCTCGGTGGAGCCACTCCCCACTGCTCTGGGTGAGGTGGGGCTGCTGAGCCAGAAGGCCACAGGAGTCCTGTGCTCTGCCTGGGCTCAGTAGCTTGTCCAAGTCTCCTCTATTGCTCTGGGCCCTGGATGCTCACTGTGCTTCCCTGGAGGCACCCTTCATGTGTGTCTCTGTGCACACTCTGCTCCAAGCCCCCAGCAGCAAGAGGGTGGGGGAAGGGCAGTTGGCAGCAGGGCACTGGTTGGGGGGGGCCTTGGGCTGCCAACAGTTCCTTGCCAGCTGTGCTCAGTTGGATATGGCTTGTGGCAGTGGTAGAAGATTAGTGGGATGGATGGTGAAGTGGGTAGGAGGGAAGGGGTCCCATGTGGGGAGAGCCAAGACTGATGCTGAAGTGGGTGGTGGATGGCCTGGCCTGGTGGTGGTATGGCAGGCAGGTGGGGCTGGGGCTAAGTGGTATCTGGAGGTTTGTTGTGTCTACTTAAAAAAAAAAGCTGAGGCAAAGAATAGAATCTTAAAGAGTTTGCTTGAGCCAAAGAGAGGACAGCTCTTTGATGATGGGAGGGCTCCCCTGGCCTTTGTCACAAGCAGGTTTTAAAGGCAAAAGGACTCTCCTTGCTCATGGAGGTGACACTGATTAGTGACCTCTGTGCGCTGTGGTGTACAGCCTGTGGCTCTGTTGAGTAGGTTCTTGTCTATCTGGTGCCAGTCTGTCCAGAACCCACAAGGAATGTCGCCTTACAGGGGAGCTCAGCTCAGGGGACCTGAGGCTTCCTGACCCAGTGCCTCTCCACCCCATGTTCCTCTAATCCAAAGTCTCTTTTCTTCCACAATGAACCCCCAAAGGAGGCAGCAGGGTTCTGCCTCCCAGGCTGGAGTGGGCTGGGTGGCTGTGGACACCGTGGCTTGGAAGTGCAGTGTAGGATTCTGGCCGACCTCTGTCCAGACACGCCCTTGTGGGGCAATATAACCCCAGAGGCCTGGGAGGATGGGCCTGGTCCCTGGGTACTGCTCAGCAGCTGCAGCTCCCCCAGCACACCTTCTGCACTGGACAGGCCCCCAGACATGAGGAGGTAACACCCTGAGCCCCAAACCCACCCCATAAACCTGGAGGGGTCCCTACCAAGCCTGGTCAGGACAGCATCTAGGAGGGAGGGGCCCTGATTATCTGGGGTCTGCCTCCGTACTCTGCCTGTAAGGGCAGCCCCTGTGGCCCCATGTGTGTGTGCACCTGTGCATGCCTTGTCCCCTTGGGTTCCTGACCTAGTGGAGAATCTACCAGGGACCCCTGGGGAAAGGAGAGGAGGCGCCAGACCTAAAGCCGGCTAGTCTGCAACACCCAAAAGAAAGGGGAACCGAGAAGATATGAGGTGGCTGGGTGCTGGCAGGGGCTGGGGGCAGGAGCCAGGTGACCTAGGGGTGTCACCCTGGATGCACTTGGGCTCTGGCTGGACACTGGGATCAGAGGCTATTGCCCTCCTGTGGGGTCCCCCTCCTCTCTTCTCTGGGGCCTCCTTTTCACTCCCTTCTCCTCTGGGGTCCTCCTCCCCCCAGCTTCCCTTCACCCTCTCCTCTCTTGTAGAGTCCCCTTTCCTCTTCCCTCTCCTCTAAAGCAGGGCCCTTCACCGCTTCCATCCTAGGGGTTCTCCTTGGGACCCCAACTTGAAGCAGAAAGCATCTCTGTGGAAAGGTGGGCTCTGGGTGCTTGGGGACCTTGGGGACACTTTAACATCCATAGCTATCTGTCAGTAGAGGGACCTAAGGCACCTCTGTCCACCCCAGGCTATGTGTCTCAGGGGCAATCTCTCAGGGTGGCCTAGGGAAGCGTGGCAGTGGGGGTGGGCTCCAGAGGCCTGCCTCAACCTCCTGACCAGCGTCACAACCAGCCTCTGCCTGGGAGAGGCCAGGCTGCTGGACCTGCCCACTCTGCCCTCTGACTTCCCTGCATGCAAGGACACCCCCACCCTGAGGGCTGAGTCACCCACAGAAGGAGCAAAGGTCTTTTCTGGGATCCCCTCCTCCTTCTCTTCTCCTTTGGGAGCTGCAGGCTAGTAGCCCTAGACCACTACCCTGCAGCTGCAGAGAGAAACCTCCCCAGCAGGGCCCAGAGTACCCATGTGCACACACCACACACACATGTGCACATAGCACACATTTACATAGTACATGTGTGCACACATCCCACACAACACACACATGCACACAGCACACATATACCCTACATGTGCACATAGCCCCCTGTTATCCTCCCTAACCCTTCCCTTAACCCCTAATCCCTCCTTTCGGGCTCACACTCATCCTGCCCCCTAGGCTCTTCCTGATCACCGGCCTGGTGGCTATGCTGCTGCAGGAGGCAAGCATGGCCCCAGCACCCCAGGTATGTGTGGCTCCTCCCACCTAGTCCCCACTCCCAGAGGCTACCCTCTGCCCTGGCCAGCAAGGAACACTGAACAAGGGCCCTGTCCCTTCCAACCCCCACGTGGGTCTAGGAGAGATAAAGTGGGGTCATCCTTGGCTATGCCTGCCTGTGTGCCAAGGGTCCTCAGGGTACAAGGTGGGCCCTCAGCATGAAGGGGGAGGTTGGCTTCAGTGGTACCAGGTGACCCCAGGTAGGGGAGGTGGGCCCAGCTGTATGTCTAGGGAGGCTGATCATTTGGGACAGGCTGGCAGCCTCATGCCCTGGCCAGCAGTCCTGACATCTCAGGTGGCTCTGCCCTGTCTACAGTCCATAGCCCAGGTGCCCTCCACCCTCACCCAGGACTATGTCTGGGCCACACCTGTGACTCTCTCTTAGGTCCCTGTCAAGTTCCAAGTCGGACTCAGGACCCCTGAGCAAGACACAGAGAAGTAAGTCCCCAAGGCCCCCTTCTCTCTCCCCTGGGCTATGCTCCCTCCCCCAGTGCCCTTCCTGAGGGTGGGCTGCACTGGGATGGAGAGCGGGACCTGTCAGCAGCTCTGGGAGGAGGCCGCTCGGTCCTGACAAGGACCCAGCAGCACATGGGGGGCCTCTAGGGTGGCCTCAGTCCTGGACCTGGGGTTTTCCTCTCATCCCCCATGCTCAAGAGACTCTTCAGTGCAGGGTCCACCCTGGCCATGTGGCTCAGGGATGTTGGGGATGCCTGGCTAGATGTAGCTCTTGAGAGGGGCCTGGGCTTGTCCTGGGGCTGCTGGTGGAGGGGCAAGGTACTTCCTGCTGTGCCTGGGGTGGTGGGTGCCCTCCTAGGGCAGCCAATTATGTCCACCTGCCCCATATGTGTGGCACACTGACCCTGCTGTGTTGGCAGGGCCTGGGGCACCCGTGTGCTGGCACTTCCAGAGAAGGGACTGCTGCCTATACTGAAGCTGGAGGTCTTGGCTGTTGAGAAGAAGCTGCCAGGTCAGGGCAGGCTATCCTTCAGTCCCCTACGGGATGGGCCCTTGGGAGGGTGTGGAGGAGAGGGTCTTTGGAGGGAAACTGAGGCTACACCTTTTTTTGCTTGTTGCTAGGCACCAAGGCCTGGGTGGAGCCTGAGGACATCCTGGGCCATGTCCGGAGTCCCCTGAAGGATCCTGAGCCAGATCATGACAGCTTGTATCACTCACTGACTGAGGACCAGGGAGGGACCAGGCCTTGGCTGAGGGCACTGCCATCTCACCAAGTGCTCCGGGGACCAGAGGAGGATCAAGACCACATCTACCACCCTGCAGAGGGGCCTGGAGGTCCCTGATTGCCCTCCTAGTCCTGTCCTGGGGCCCAGGCTGTCAGGACTTTGACCTCTGCCCCCAAAAATAAACCCCTGTCAATAGCAGCAGAAGGCCAGTGTGCTTCCAATACCAGTGCCCTGGGGCCCAGCCTGGTCTGTATAGAAAAGGGAGCTCCAAGGCTGCACAAGGCCCAGCTGGGCCTCAGCTCCCAGAATGTTGTGCTCTCTCAGGCCCTTGGCTTGTATGTTGTGAGAGGTGAGGAAGCTGTTAGGAGTTGAACCCAAGAGTGCCACTGGAACTAGTGTCAATAGCAAAACAGCCTTCTCCGGAGTCCCCCAAAAAAGGGACTGAGAGAGCAGGAAGAGGGAGGTGGCTGAGTTGATGGCTGCTCACATGCCTAGGTACTCAGGTGTATAAGTAGTCATGTGCTCAGGTGGACAGGTGCCCAGGTGTTCAGATGGTCACATGCTGGGGTGGACAGGTGCCCAGGTGGCCATGTGCCCAAGTGCTCGATTGGGTATTCAGTTGGCCATGTGCTTGGGTGGAAAAGTGGCCATGTGCTCAGGTGCACAGGTGAGTGGGGCAGGACTTGGGCACAGCATGTAGACTTTCCATTCTCCTTATTTCCTGGGCAGCCCTCCAGGTCTAGTGGGTGCCAGTCTCCCTGCACCACCTCGCTTGGCAGGTCCAACCACAGCACAGGTCCAGGCTGCTCCAGGTGGCCCCATACTGTGCACACACTGGATATGTGCAGGTGTGCCTGGGGCTTCTTCATGGCCACCTTGCTCCTGTGGTGAGAAGCAGCATGTGGTGCCAAACTTCTGGGCTGAGCCACACACCTTTACCAGCTCTGGTGGCCAAGACAGAATGGAGTGACAGAGAGGCTACCTGGATCCGATCCAGGACCTGGGTTTGCCCGAGTGTCTTCTTGTGTTCCTCAACTCCTTGCAACCCCCAGCATGTGTCCAGCTGTTCTGGGACATGCTGAGATTCCCTGTTTGAGGGCCTGCATCAGGCCTTAATGCTGAGTCATTTCACCCAGGGCTGAGATGCAGCCACTCTACTCTGTCCCAGGCAGGGGCCCCATGGATCTCTGGGTTCCAGAGCCACTTCCCTGGGCAGGCCCAGTGGCATCTGTGGCCAGGGCCCCTGGGGGCCTTTCCTCCACCTCCCAAAGGGCCCAGTGAGTGTGAGGCCGAGTGAGCTGGGGGCTTTGGGGGTGTTCAAGGACACAAGGGAAGTGACTGCCAGCTCAGCCCCTGTGACCTGAGACCTGACAGAACCCATGGGGTAGGGAGTGGGGGGAGCTCTCTCACCAAAAAAGGAAGTTGGGGAAAGGGGAAACAGAGCAGGCCTACAAACTCCCCAAACACTCACCTCAATCAGCTGAGGGTACCCAGGCCAGGCCCTTAGACAGTACTCACCTTGGGCTGCCTTTCTCAGCTCTCAGGTGTCCAGGCGACACTGCTATGTGAGTTGACACCCTCAGGAGGCAAGACTGGAATCCACCTGCTGGGTTGTAGCCCCAGTTGCAGTGGCCCATGGGAACCCTGGCATTTGCCCCTGGGGCTGCAGCCACTCTCTGGCTCAGGGGACACAGGTTCTCCAGCCCCCTAGCCAGCAGTGCACCTCAGCTCTCATTACCTTTGACCCTTGCAGTGCCCCATTCTACATCCCTCCTGAGAGGCAAGGGGCGGGGTGGGCCGAGGTTATCTCAGGAGCCTGAACACTTGGTTAACCACAGAGCCCTCCTGGTGGACATGGGGCCTCCACCAAGGGCACTGGCCGAGGATTAGAAAGACACTGGGCACTGACCTTGTGCCCAACCTCCTGTGTCCCCAAGGCCAACTCAGGAACGAGTGGGTGGCTGCTTCTGACACAGGCCCCATCCATCTTCAGGCCCCTGTTCATCTTCAGACCCCTGATCCCTGTTCATCCCTAGGCCTCTGCCCATCCCCAGGACCCTGATCCCTGTCCACCCCTAGGTCTCTGCCCATCCCCAGGCCCCTGATCCCTGTCCATCCCTAGGCCTCTACCCATCCCCAGGCCCCTGATTCCTGTCCATCCTTAGGCCTCTGCCCATCCACAGGCCCCTGTCCAACCCCAGGCCCCTGCCCATCCCCCGGCCCCAGTCCCGCGCCCCGCCCCAGGCCTACGCCCCACCCCAGGGCCCGGGCCATCCCCAGGCCCCGGCCCAGCCCCAGGGCCCTGGCCATCCCCAGGCCCCTGCCCAGCCCTAGGACCCTGTCCACCTCCCAGGCTTTATTTTCCATGTGGATTTCCCATTGGAGGATTCATCAAGGGTGGGTTTGCTACTTTTTGGGGAACCAGTAGCCTCCCTTGAGCTCAGCACCAAAGAAGTGTGAGTAGAACAGGGACTTACTGAACACTGACCAGCTAATCCCCATGGGGAGAAAGGAGTTACGTGTGGCCAGAGAACCTGTGCCCTCATCAGTGTCCACACTAAGCTCTCTCACAGGACTCCCAGAAAAAAGAAACCTTGGGGTCAGTTCTAGGTGCTGGCTGCAGTAAAACGTCTGACTAGTCATGAGTGGGGCCTGGAGAACAGCCCTCCCTGACCAAAGGCTACCTCTGACTTCCAGGGCAATGGTCCTGGGAGGGAACTGAGGTGGGGGCCAGGGGGCCATGGGGGAGCTGGGGTATTGGACAGCCAGATTTATGCCCTCAGCTGATGCTGTGGACATGCCCAGTAGGAGGCAATGGATGAAAAAAAAAAAAAGGCTCGGCGCCTGTGGCTCAAGCGGCTAAGGCGCCAGCCACATACACCTAAGGTGGCGGGTTTGAATCCAGCCTGGACCCGCCAAACAACAATAATGGCTGCAACCAAAAAATAGCTGGGCATTGTGGCAGGCGCCTGTGGTCCCAGCTACTTGGGAGGCTGAGGCAGGAGACTCGCTTGAGCCCAGGAGTTGGAGGTTGCTGTGAGCAGTGAAGCCATGGCGCTCTACCCAGGGTGACAGCTTGAGGCTCTGTCTCAAAAAAAAAAAAAATTGACTCCCAATTCAGAGATTAAAAACATTATTGAGAGAGGACCAGGTGCTATTGGCTCTCACCTAGAGTCCTAGCACTTTGAGAGGTCACAGTGGGAGGACTAAGACCAGCCTGGGCAACATAGTGAGGCACCATCTCTAAAAAATTGTTTTTAAGTAGCTGGGTGGGGAAGTGCATGCCTATAGACTCAGCTTCTTGGTTACTCAGGAGGGTAAGGCAGGATCACTTGAGCCCAGGAGTTCAAGGTTAACAGTGAGCTGTGGCAAAACCACTCCACTCCAGCCTTAAGAGGCAGGAGTCTCTTTAAGAAAAATCTGTCTCTTTAAGAAAAAAAAAAAAGGGAAACTCACTCTTTATTTAGGAGATACTTAGGAAAAGAGCTGACAGAATGCTCTTTTGAGTACCAGGGTACTCTCTTGACAGAAACAGAAAAAAAGATGATTTGGCACCTACTTCCTTTCAATGATGCACTTTTATGCTTCTAATTATCTAATCAGTTCTGTGTTTACATCAGCTGATCTTTGTAACTCGCTCTTCCCACACACTCTTCTCCTGTTCCTATCACAGCTTATGAATACGTACTACCCATCTGCACGCACAAGGCAGAAGCTTATCACTTATTTGTTCTTCCAATGAATTTGTTTATTTATTTACTTATTTATCTATTTGGTGCTTGCCATTGTTCTAGGTCTTGGGAATATAACTGTGAACAACTCAAACAATGTTGTCTTTTTGAGGGGACAGAGTCTCCCTTTGTTGCCCTCAGTAGAGTGCTGTGAAGTCATAGCTCACAGCAACCTCAAACTCTTGGGCTTAAGTGATCCTCTTGCCTCAGGCTCCCAAGCAGCTGGAACTATAGGTGCTGGCCATAGCACAGCCAAAGCACTTTACTATTTTTAGAGACAGAATCTGGCTCTGGCTCAGGCTGGTCTCAAACTCCTGAGTTCAGGCAATCCACCCTCTTTGGCTTCCCAGACTGCTAGGATTACAGGCATGAGCCACCACACTAGGCCTTCCAACAAGGTTTCTTTTTCATGGATTTGCAGTGCCACTGGCAGGGGAAAGATAATGAACAAAATAGAAAAGGTGGTCAGGGTATGCCTATACACACAGGTTGTTTTAAGTTTAAGACCTTAATTAAGGCTCGGCGCCTGTGGCTCAAGTGGCTAAGGCACCAGCCACATACACCTAAGGTGGCGGGTTCGAATCCCCAGCCCGGGCCAGCCAAACAACAATGATGGCTGCAACCAAAAAATGGCCGGGTGTTGTGGTGGGCGCCTGTGGTCCCAGCTACTTGGGAGGCTGAGACAGGAGATTCGCTTGAGCCCAGGAGTTGGAGGTTGCTATGAGCTGTGATGCCATAGCACTCTACCCAGGGGGATAGCTTGAGGCTCTGTCTCCAAAAAAAAAAAAAAGACCTTAATTAAAAGAAAGACCCAGACATATGAAGATCTTATGCAAGAGCTTCCTTTTTTTTTTTCTAAGACAGAGACTCACTATGTTGCCCTCAGTAGAGTACTGTGACATCACAGCTCACAGCAATCACCAACCCTTGGGCTTAAGTGATTCTCTTGCCTCAGCCTCCCAAGTAGCTGGGACTACAGGTGCCCGCCACCATGCCCAGCTTTTTTTCTTTTTTCTGAG
>CAUYQV010133078.1:0-10507 GCA_963574575.1 Galagoides demidoff | reverse complement strand
GCTCGGGCCTTGACCTCCTTCCAGTGAGCTAAAGTCAGGGAAAGAGGAGTTGTTAGTTGTTGTCCCATGGTCGTTGTCTGGGAAGGAAGAAAGATCCACGTATAAAAGACAAGGAGACAAGTAAAAACAAAGACCAAACACACAAAGACAAACCGCGTGGCTAGATGACGGCGCCACAAAATTGAAATTGAATCAGATGGCCAGGAAGGCCTACTTACGGAGTCAAGGAGGCTGACGGTGTCATCAGCCACCCTCCAAATGGCAAAGCGACCCAGCCTACTCTGCACCAGTGAGGAGGCTGACAATGTCGGCCATCCTCCAAATGGCTGGGAAACCTTGCCTACACAAGCAACCACCGGGGCGTCCCCCAGGGTGCAGGGCGGAGAGTGCCAGCACGTCTGCCCCTCTCCAATCCCCTCAAATACGAATTGCGTATGCCCCAAAATGTAACAGAAAGACAGATAACAGGACGACAAAGAGGACAGTATACTTTTGCCAGGCCCAGACTTACCTCCGACTGGGATGAGTGGTCTTGGGGGGGGGGGGGTGTGTGGCTTCAATCCCGGACGAGCCCCCAAATGTTGGACCCTAACCGGGGGTCCCTTGGGAGAGTCGCCCCAAAGATCACTCAGGAGACCCGAGTCAATGCAACATGCAAGAGGCAAATTTATTACTGACGCATCAGGGTCCCTCAGCCGCTCGGGAAGAAGGACCCCGAACAGCTGTTACAGGCTTCTTTTAAAGCTGAAAACCGCAACAGATGGGTGTGGGGGTCGGTTGTTTGAACAAGGGAAATTCCGATCAGGGGAAGGGCAGTTGAGCAAGGCAGGGTAGGGTCACTGGCCTGTTAAGCAACGAAAATTCCGAGCAGGGAGTGGGTTGTGCAAGGGTCTGTTAAGCAAGGGAAATTCCGAAGGAGTGGGGAAATTCTGAGCAGGGTTAGGGGGGGTCTCTTCAATGTGTTATGGAGATAGAAAAACTGTAACAGCATCTGACTGAGTGTAGTGGCATGTTACTCCCCTACTTGTGGGAGGATAAGGCAAGAGTATCACTTGAGCCCAAGAGTTCAAGACCAGTCTGGGTGACAGAGTGAGATCCTATATCTAAAAATATAAAATTAAGGCCTGGTGTGGTGGCTCATGCCTGTAATCCCAGCACTCTGGGAGGCTGAGGTAGGTGGATGGCCTTAGCTCACAGATTTGAGACCAGTCTGAGCAAGAGTGAGACCCTATGTCTAAAAATAACCGTGTGTTGTGGTAGGCACCTGTAGACACAGCTACCCAGGAGGCTGGGGCAAGGGGATGACTTAAGCCTAAGAGTTTGAGGTTGCTGTGAACCACGACACCACGTCACTCTACTGGGGACAAGAAAGTGAGACTCTTTCTTAGAAAAATTAAAAAAATAAGAAAAAATACATACACACATATATAAAACCAAAATAAGTTAAAACACCTATTACGCTTTTCCATGATGCATTTCTGAAGAAATCATTCTTTTATCATTCTTGCTTACCTAATTTTCACTAGCTCTTAATAAGATCACTATCATATAATCTCTTGTATTTTTTTTTTTTTTTGAAGTTTTTGGCCGGGGCTGGGTTTGAACTCACCACCTCTGGCATATGGGCCTGGCGCCCTACTACTCCTTTGAGCCACAGGTGCCGCCCTCTTGTATTTTTTATGACATCCAAAATTTCAACAATAACTACAGTCATCAAGGTGAGCAAATTCCCAATCCTGAACAACAAAAAATTAGTGACAAAAAAACGTTTTTAAGCACATAAAAATGAAAAATAACTCCCAGATATAGGTGTTTAGGCCTGTGCTGGATATCAAAGATCCTAAACACAGGAATGTTAACATCAGTGTAAAAAAAATATTGAAAATACTGTAGATGTACAGAAATCTGTTATGGAGTAAACTTTTTGAAAACTTACTATAAGAATGTTAAATTAAGGTGGGGCACAATGGCTTATGCTTGTAAGAGGCCAAGGTGGGCAGATTGCTTGAGCTCAGGAGTTTGAGACCAGCCTAAACAAGAGTGAGACCCTATCTTTAAAAAAAAACTAGCTGGGTATTGTGGCAGGCACCAGTAGTCCCAGCTCTTTTGGAGGCTGAGACAAAAGAATCACTTAAGTCCAAGAGTTTGAGGTTGCACTTAACCCCAGGGCAGAATGAGTGAGACTCTGTCTCAAAAAAAAAAAAAAAAAGAATATTAAATTACACTCCATATTTTGAAAATCCCTGAATGAAATCAGTTTCACTTTCCAAAATGTCTCAAATGATCATTTGATTTCAGTAATTCAATTATTTTTTTTTTTTTGAGATGGAGCCTCAAGCTATCCCCCTGGGTAAAGTGCTGGGTAGAGTGCCATGGCATCACAGCTCACAGCAACCTCCAACTCCTGGGCTCAAGCAAGTCTCCTGCCTCAGCCTCCCAAGTAGCTGGGACCACAGGTGTCCGCCACAACGTCTGGCCATTTTTTGGTTGCAGCCAACATTGTTGTTTGGTGGGCCCGGGCTGGGGATTCGAACCCGCCACCTTAGGTGTACGTGGCTGGCGCCTTAGCCGATTGAGCCACAGGCGCTGAGCCAGTAATTCAATTATTGATTCATTTTTAACATCTTTGAAAAATGGAACATATACAACTATTTTAATCATGCCTCAAAATAGTGGAATTTACTAGAAGGAAAGAAAAATAATAAAAATTTAAGAGTGTGAATCTGTGCCCACAGTAAATAGCTCAATGGATAAGAAGAGAAGCTATATCAGCCTTGAGCTAAAAAGGATAGAAGGGAACTGTGAATTAAGAGTTTAAAATGAAGATCTGGAAATTTCTTCCTGGATTATCAATTTTAGGAGAATTTGGAAAGATTTCAGACCCAAGGCTTAAGTTAGACTACAGTGTTACCATTGACCTGGGGATGGACCGAGCCTCTCTTCCCAGTTGTAATTCTCCTCCACTCCAGAATCTTTTGAAGGAACAGAGTGATCACTCAGCACGTGGGCTCTCTTCCTCAGCAAGTTGAGCCGAGCATAGTAATAATCATAATGTTCACACATGGCAGCAAGTTTAGGCCTTTCTATCATTTTTATCTGAGGGAAAGAAGAAGGAATATTTTTTAAAAAATAAGACTAATTGGCGGTGTCTGTAGCTCAAGCGGCTAGGGTACCAGCCATGTACACCAGAGCTAGTGTGTTCGAATCCAGCCTGGGCCTGCCAAACAATGACAACCAAAAAATAGCCAGGTGTTGTGGCAGGCGCCTGTAGTCCCAGCTATTTGGCAGGCTGAGGCAGAAGAATCACTTAAGCCCAGGAGATGGAGGTTGCTGGGAGGTTGCTGTGAGCTGTGACACCACGGCATTCTACCTGTGATAGCTTGAGGCTCTGTCTCAAAAAAAAAAAAAAAAAAAGACTAATCTATAATAGTGAACAATTTGACAGCAACCATAGCTGAGACAAGGTATTGAAGGTGTATTTTTGTTCTTTTTGCTATACATTTGTCTTCAGGGTAAAATAATCTTAGAGTCCCTTAATTGTAGAGTTGAAAAAGACTTTATAATTTAAGTATTGTAGTATACAGTTTGTAATTTTGCTAAGGTGTGGATGTGAATCATGCATATTTCATGGCTAGTGTTTAAATAACTAAAATATTTAGCTAGTGAGTATGCTTCATCAACTCAAGATCTGAAACTAGGCTTGGTGTCTGTGGCTCAAGTGGCTAAGGCGCCAGCCACATACACCTAAGGGGGCGGGTTCAAATCCCCAGCCCAGGCCCGCCAAACAACAATGATGGCTGCAACCAAAAAATAGCCAGGCGTTGTGGCGGGCGCCTGTAGTCCCAGCTAGTTGGGAGGCTGAGGCAGAAGAATTGCTTGAGCCCAGGAGTTGGAGGTTGCTGTGAGCTGTGAAACCACGGCACTCTACCCGGGGGGATAGCTTGAGGCTCTGCCTCAAAAAAAAAAAAAAATCTGAAACTAAACTCCAAACTACTGTTTTTCATTTTTTTTATAAACTATACAGGTTACTATACTTTATGGGAGAATAGTTACTGTGCAAATCACAGATTTGGGGATTTGCAACTGTTTTAGTTTCTGATAAATCAGCTAAATGCAAAATGGTGTCATGACTTGAAGGAAGGAAGATGTGGAGTCATTCAGAGTCATTTTTCCTGAGAAAACACAGGTCATACAAAAGCTGGGAGGGGCAGGTCTGTCCCAAGCTACTCCTCACCACTCCTCAACCAGAATAGACAGAGAGAATTGGAAACCAAAGTTTATCTCAGAGCTGAGTAAAGATAAGAGTTGAGCTAGAAGATAGGAATCAGACCAGATTAAGACAAGAAAGCCAGGCGAGACCCTGGTGCTACAGAGCAAAGCAGAGTCCATTTAGCACTGGGCATGACAACTCTGCCTGCTTCACAGCCAACAGTAAAAGAGAAAAGATGATCAAACCACTGGACAAAGCTATGGACTGGTAGTTGGGAATATGAACACCCCAAAAATAATTAAAACTGAAATCTCTTCATGGTAGAGAGGTAACACACAACCTGCTTTGTTCTTTTTAATGCTATATGGTTCATAGACATTGTAGGTTGGACCATAATTGATCAAATATTATAGATGTTTAACTATCATTAACCTATATAAATGGCACTTTATCAGTTGTTTAAATATTAAAGTAAATGTGTAAAATTTGGTTTATTAGTACAAGCATATGGATTACATTTGTTTTCAGAATCATTTAAATAAGCTGTTTTCTATGTTTTGTAATTTCACCTGAGTACAATCCAGACAAAGGTACTACTAATTACTTTGTTGAAAAATGGTTAGAAATAGAAAGAAATATTGGAAGGAAAGAAACAGCTTCTTTAAAATTTTCTCTAAAATCCCAAGCAGTAATGGGAACAGCAGAGGTGTTTCCAGTAGAGGTCAATTTATTTCACTTCTTCAACGTACACTTTTCAAAGGATTAGAAAAAAATGTCAACTCGTTCAATACTTCTTCTAATTTAATCCATACTCAAAATTTCTAGATTTTTTCTTCTACAGTTCCAACACAGAACATTGTGAATCACCACAACCCTTTTCTTATTTCTTTAATAAAGTTAAACTACATTTTATTAAATGAAGGGCAATAATTTAACCAATAGTTTTAAAATCTGTTTATATACAACACAATTTCTAAAATGTCTATATTTCAGGTAAACACTTAGTAAATACACTTCCAATGGCCCTGTATTTATACCAGGAACCTTTTTTAAAATTACAATTCTTCCATTAAAAAACAAAATCAGGCATTTATAATTTATATGTGGTTACCATGAAAGTTTTGAGACAGACTGTGTTCGGCCCATTATTTCACTTCCAGGAAATACAGTCAACAGCGTCCTTTCTGACTCACCCATGCAAGTTTCATCCTGCTGGGCTTATCAGTGTTGCTGGGGGCTTCATTTGTTTCAGCTTGCATGAATTTTATTTTCTTGATTTTTGTGTATCTCAAAACTTTCACAATGACCCACGTATACCAGAAGAATTCCACTAGCATAACCTGAAAGATTCAATACTGCTGGAGTGGATTCAGACAGCTAAGCATAAAGAATCCCCATGAAAAGATCAAGGCAATAAAAACCTCTCATTGCACATATAACAATGCATTAAGAGTTAAGGGCATGAAAGGCAAAGTGTTTTCTCTTGCTGTATTTTCTTAATTTTAGATTTGTTTTTATAATTAAAATTCATCTAATTTCTTTGAAAATACAGCATTGCTTTATAAAATATAAAAGCCAGAAGTGGTCCAGTGAAGACCACTTTAGCGCTCATTACAGTCTGATTTAGTTGTAAGTACAGAATGAGTGGACGCCACATGGCTGAGCCGCACCTCATGGACATGGGCAGATAGGCTATCAGGAGAGATCGCGGCTAAGGAGCTCAGGGAAGGTCCAGTGGGACTTACGCACATGGGCTTCTGGCACCACCTGCTCCTCTCCACTCACTTCTGTGTGATGCCTCCTTCCTTGTAATGGGCGCTGATATCCTTGATCTTGGTGGGCACTTTTCCTGGAATCTCACTTGCTGCATCTTAGATTCTTATTTAACCAAAATAAAACAACTCTGATTTCTAAAAATTTCTACACCTTTAACATTGATACTTGTCAGAGTATACACACATACATTTTATAAAGTAAGTTTACTTTAGCCACAGATGTTTTACATACACAATGAGAGAAGGACTGATGAAAAATTACTATGTATTTTCTTTGAATGGAGAAAAAAACCAAATTTTTTTAAGTTCCTTTATATGTTTTTAGTAACAGGTAACATTGGTTTTAAAAAATTAGGAATTAATGTTGACACTTACAGAAATAATTTGAGTGTAGTAATAGTAAAAGTTATAAAATGTAGTCATCAGAGCTCATGTTATCAGGCCGCTCCATTCAAACGCACTGTTGTTTGAGATGGATGAGCAGGTCTTCTGATGTTTGTCTTTGTCTCCACCAGAATTTACTTTTGTTTCCCTATCTTTTCTAGATTTGAAATGTGAACAAGGCCCTTTCTCTCATCCTTTACTTCCCCACTTTCTAAGCACCCTCAGTCTAGACTGTTAGATAACAATGTCAGTCAAACCACATGGCAAAGAGGCTCATTCCTTTCCCCTTTATAACATTCCTGGATTTTACCTTCTCTGTAACAGTGGATACCATGTCCTTACCACAGATTCTTTGGAGAGATTATCGGCTCCTCCTGATTCTGTAAGACCAAATATTTGGTTATGGATAAATCCTGGGGCTCTTTCACAGCACTAACTGAATTAATACTATCCTCTTCTTACCACAGGAAGCACTTCATTGCTTCAGATGATTCTCTTTTTCTTTTCTCTTCCTTTTTCTTCTCTCCCTCCCGCTTTCTCTCTCTCTCCACCTTTGTTGCATCCGACCTAGGTGTCATCCTAGCTCACTGCAACTCCAATTCCTGGGCTCAAGCGATCCTGCCTCAGCTTCCTGAGGAGCTGGTACTGTAGGAGAGTATCACCATGACCAGCCTGGCTGATTCTTGATACCACAACTAGAATTGTTTTCTCTGCTTATAGTTACC
Source organism: Galagoides demidoff (assembly GCA_963574575.1). Lineage (NCBI taxonomy): Eukaryota > Metazoa > Chordata > Mammalia > Primates > Galagidae > Galagoides > Galagoides demidoff. The sequence goes on along the minus strand of CAUYQV010133078.1, from coordinate 3,413 downwards.
ATAAAATATCACCTGCTTTCTTTGGGGCTCACAAAGTATTCGTTCTTATACTCTTACTGATTGGTCCAAGATCCTAACTTCAGCTCCAATGGGACTTGGCAAGAGAATTCCTAATTGCCAATCCATCCTATTTCAGAAAAGTGAGCTTCGTCTCATCACCCAGATCTGTGAACCTTGTCCCACTCCATCCCTACACAGAAGTCAAATTCAACCTCTTTCAGCATCTCTATTGCCATGCCCTCTCCTTCCTGAAGGTTTCCTAACTAATGAGAAGGAGCTGAATTCTCAAGGTCATGCACAAGCTAGAACACACACACAACAACGTTCAGGCATACCCACTAGCTGTCATTTCAAAGATGATTTTTCTCCTTATACTGGTCTTTTGTCTTTTGTTTTTTAGATAGGGTGTCACTCTGTCACGCAAGCTGGAGTACACTGGCATCATCATAGCTCACAGAAACCTCAAACTCCTGGGCTCCAGTGATCCTCCTGCCCATCCTTTCAGTAGCAGGTGTCGCCAGGCCACGCTGATTTTCTTTTTCATTTTTTGTAGGGACAGGACCTCCCTCATGCTCAAGCTAGTCTTGAACTCCTGGCCTCCTACCACCAGGGCCTCCCAAAGTGCTAAGATTACATGAGGGAGCCTCTGCACCCAGCCTTGCCCCTATTTCTTCTTTAAATGTCTATGTTCAATATATGTGATGGAATTTACCACTAACAGTGCCAGCCACTCACACATGATAACTCGCCTTGTGGGATCCTTATAATAGATGCTTTCTGACTGTATCAGTCACTCTTACCCTGGGGCCACCTTCCCAACAGGCTGAGAAGCTGATACTGTTGCTCTGTGTATAAGCATGGGGCTGAATTATGCCTGAATGACCTGAAACCAGATACATGAGTCAAGGACCTGCAAACCAAGATCTCTGCCAAAATCCAGTCACCTCAAAACTCACCTCAGGGGTCAGGTATTTGGCAATGAGATTCTCTACAAAAGGCCTTTTCAAAATAGAATTAATAGATGGTCAATCTCAAGGAGATTTTTTAAAGAGCTGAGATATGAAGGCCCACAGGTCGTGAGAAAACCTTGGAGACACTGGGGTAAAACGTGCTTGACAAATCTTCAGAACCAGCTGGTGTAAGCTGTTACCCTCAAACTAAAAAGACAAGGAGTAATGATGCTAAATCAGAGAAAAGAAAGTACTAGTATTAAAGTAACAAATATGCCAAGAAGCAAAACAACGTTTTTAAGCTGGAGTTATGAACACTGTGGTCCCCCCTAAATTGTTTTCATCAACGCATCTTTCTTGAGTAGATCCTGCATTAATAGTAGTTACTCAATTGATGCCGTGTTATTTAAAACAAGTTTTTTTGTTTTAACTTTTTCTTCTGATCAAAATAACATTCACTCATACAAACCTAGAAGGTATAGAAAGTTATAAAGTTAGGAAAAATAGATATACTTTTACCACTCAGAGGTGTATTTCCTTCCAATCTTTTTTTTTTTTTTTTTTTTTTTAGGAGACAGAGTCCTACTCCTCTATCACCTGGGGTACAGTGCTGTGGCATCATCATAGCTCATAGCAGCCTCAAACTCTTGGGCTCAAGTGATCTTCTTGCCTCAGCCTCCTGAGTACTGGGACTATAGGCAGGTACCATAATGCACAGCTAGTTTTTTCTATTTAGTAGAGATGAGGTCTCACTCTTGCTTAGGCTGGTTTCAAATTCCTAAACTCAAGTGATCCACTTCTCTCCTAGGCCTTCCAGAGTGCTTGGATTAGAGGCATGAGCCAACGTGCTAGGCCTACTTCCAATCTTTTAAAAAATGATGTTTACTTTCAAAGTTGAAGTCATACTAATATGAAATTTTATGTCTTTTACTAAATTTACATAAACATTTTTTCATTTCCTTAAAAATTGTTCATAAACCAGAAAATCTATTATGTGAGACCATGAGTTATTAATAATAACGTTCATGGCTCGGTGCCTGTGGCTCAAGTGGCTAAGGCGCCAGCCACATACATCTAAGGTGGCAGGTTCAAATACAGCCCAGGCCACCAAACAATGACGGCTGCAACAAAAAAAAATAACCAAGCATTGTGGTGGGCGCCTGTGGTCCCAGCTACTTGTGAGGCAGAGGCAGGAGACTCACTTGAGCCCAGGAGTTGGAGGTTGCTGTGAGCTGTGATGCCATAGCACTCTACCCAGGGGGATAGCTTGAGGCTCTGTCTCAAAAAAACAAAATAAATAAATAAATGATAATAATGTTCATTAGCATGATGTGGCAATAAAGGTACAGGTTTGTGTTTTTTGAGACAGTCTCACTATGTTGCCCTGGATAGAGAGCCATGGCATCACAGTTCATAGCAACCTCAAACTCGTGGGCTTAAGCAATTCTCCTGCCTTAGCCTACCAAGTAGCTGGGACTACAGGCACCCGCCACAACCCCTGACATACCAAGCTATCATTAGAAAAGGACTGTTTACAATGTTGGCTCTGTGCCTGGTATCTGAGAACCTAGACATCAGGAGAACTCCCATTGTTCCCTAAATGTTAAGAATGGCTCTCTTTGTCTAAACTATTTATGTAAACAATATGGTTTATGCTGAATACTTATTTTCTTTTTGTGGGTCTGGGAGTTTGGTGTTTGTCTGACAGGGCAGTGGGTATCTAAAGAGCTTCTCTTATAGATCACACTTCATAACTGGCTGGTGGAGGAACTAGCACATCCTGTGTGACCACTGGGAGAAGACTCTCAGAAGCTTGTGCCAGGCTTCCTCCAGGCTTTGCCCCATGCCCCTTTCCCTTGCTAACTACACTACGTATAAGTATTCACGCACAATATATATACTCTTCTCCAACTTGGACTTTTTACTTTAAAATATTGCTCAAACATCTTTCTAAGTCAGGACATAAAGATCTACCATTCTTTTTAATAGCTTGTCATATAACTTTTAACGATCTAATGAAATCAAACATTAACCTTCTTCTGCCAGGAATTAATTTTATTTATGTGATTTCAATAATTCAAGATTAATATGATGATTAACATACTTACAGGATGCTTAAGTGTACAGAGCTCATATAAGACACAGCCAAGAGACCAAATACCAAATATCCCTAGGGAAGATAAGAGTTTATATGCCAAGAATATATCCATAATGTTTTGAATTTTTTCTTTTTTTTTTTTTTTTTTGAGACGGAGCCTCAAGGTATCCCCCTGGGTAGAGTGCCATGGCATCACAGATCATAGCAACCTCCAACTCCTGGGTTCAAGCGAGTCTCCTGCCTCCGCCTCCCAAGTAGCTGGGACCACAGGCGCCCACCACAACGCCCGGCCGTTTTTTGGTTGCAGCCATCATTGTTGTTTGGCGACCCGGGCTGGGGATTCGAACCCGCCACCTTAGGTGTAC